>APFE030960966.1:201071-266834 GCA_000404065.3 Pinus taeda
AAGTGGCTAGTTAACTTGGCCACCTTCAATAAATCAGACAATCGGGTGGAAAAAAGGAAATTCTTTTTAAAAATCAAAATAGAATGCAAGAGTCCAAAAACAATGATTTATTTTTTATGCCATTCAAATCCGATGTAAGGTGGGGCCCTGAACCATATTAAAGTTTGAGCAATATCACAATATTTAATTAAGCATGGGTTTGAGAGGCAGATAAAGTGCTCTGTGGGGGAGCAACGAGAACGAGTTATAACTTAGGCTCAACCCCCGCAGTTGACCATGACAGCAAAGTGTTGACTGAGATCTACAGCCTGCGATTGCTGCGGGGGGGTTCAAGCTTGATGAACATCTCGTACACTCCCTACCCCTGTAGCGAGCCACCCCAATCACTCCGCTCCATCTCATCTCCTCCATGTCATCCACCACCCTCATTCATTACCGTGCACCTCATTCACCGTACCCGGTCACCTCATTTGCCATTCCATAGATACAATGTTGTTTATGGCTACCATTTTAGGATGCTTGAAGAATTAAGATTTGGGGTAGAAACATTAGTTCACCAAAGACTTAGCATGCCCTATTTCTTGATGTAATCACTCATAGAATCCACCAACAAAGTAAAGGAAGGGAATTTCTAACAATTGGCTCACCATGGGTTGATCAGGATCCTCATTGAGGATGCCTTCCAAAACCTCTGGATCCCTATAACATCGTCAGTCTTCAGAGACTTACCTGTAGAGGATGACATCAAAACCCTCACTTATGATGTTAGTCCTCCTGTCAGTGAGGAGGAGGCAAAACAAAAAGAGGAAGATACAAAGCTAGATGGGGATAAGATGGATGAAGAAGAAACTAATACATAGGAACATAATGAAGGAGAAGAGAAGGAAGATGATGCTGAAACAGAGGAGGAAACAAAGGAAGAAACTGATGGAGATGAGAAAGAATAACAAGAGGAAGAAGATAAGAAAAACAAAGAGCTAAGTGGCTTAAGGGACAGAGAAGCAATAATGAGAGATCAACTTGAGAGGGAAAATGCATGGCTGAGAGGACAGCTGCAGGAAAGGGAAACCCAACTAGCATGTATAGCTAGCCTCTCCTTGGAGGCCATCTAGTGTAGGATTCCAACTAAATCCTATGCTCTTTACCTCAAAGAACAATGGCTGCAATTTCATATTAAAACACTAGCACAAAGGGGCACCATGCCATTTCAGGACTACAGGCAGTTTATTGATCTTTGTGATCAAAGTACACTAGAGGATAGGGCCAAAATGGTTGAATTTTAATTACACAACATGACCCTCATAGACATGATTGTTTGGGATCCTAATGTCGAGCTAGGAGATCTACAATTAATGGCTTTGGCATCATGGATGAACCATGAGGAGTCAAGGGCTATAGAGATGAAAAGAATATTGGTCAGAGAGCATAATGAACCTCTTTTCATTAGAGCTAAACAATTAAATCCCAAGGCCCTAATCAACACCCATAATATAATTACAAATGATTCTCAGCTGGCACCTAGATATCTTGTTGCCCAAGAGAAAGCAAATTCACATTTTCAAGATATGTTTAGGCTGCTAGGAG
Organism: Pinus taeda; assembly: GCA_000404065.3. Lineage (NCBI taxonomy): Eukaryota > Viridiplantae > Streptophyta > Pinopsida > Pinales > Pinaceae > Pinus > Pinus taeda. Next base: position 202,656 of record APFE030960966.1, read on the forward strand.
ATGATAGTATACATGTCTTCTTTAGGAGATGGAACACACTGCCACACAACTTGAAGATCAAAGAATATCACTCCCCTCAAAGGTTGAGAGAGGCACTTAATAGGACACCTATGTATAAGCAATCAATGCAAAGGTTGAAGGTCAATTGGATAGGCCTAAAAATCAGTCCACCACTACTCCTAGGGATGCTAGAAGGGAGAAAAGAAAAAGAAGAAAAGAGGTAGTGGGAAGAAGTAGAAAGGAAGGCGGGCTTCTATGAACAAGAAGAAGAGACCACATTAGAGGCATGGGATGTCAGAGAGGCTACCAGAGCCATGAAGAACATGGACATTGACTAAGTTGCTCAGAGGATGAGCAACACTTTCAGTAGGGGGGTGATGATGGGCCTCATCATTGGGTAATTATATGGGCCTTAATTCACCTCCTAGTTTAATTAAACCAACTATTCTCACAACTTATTGCATACTTCTGAATATATTTTCTTTATGAGATGAGTTAGAGTTGGATATTTTTCTTTGTGGTCTAATGTGCATTTAATACATGATTAAAGGATAAAAGAAAGGAATTTTGGCAAAGACCTTGGTCAAAACTCGAATGGGATGAGGGAGAGGAATTATAGGAGGTAAATCCTCCTCATTTACTACCCGCCATTCGAATATTCCTCCATCAGCTCAAAGTGCAAACAACGAAATCATGAGGACTAGAAGGCAGCCGAGGAAGTGAAAGTCAAAGCACCAGTTTACCTCAAGTTTGGGAGTCGAACCTCCCTAATTTTAAGGAATTCATTTGAGATTTCAGACATATAAGTAGAGAGGTCTAGGGCCTCAGTAGGATTCAGACTTTTCATTGTAAAGCTTTACTCTATTTCCGAGTTGCAAGACTTGTGATAGTTTTTGATATAATCCATTGTTTTGATAATAAGAATGAGTTTGTTTTGAGCTAGCACTGAGTTAACTCAAAGGGCTGAAGCTCTTGGGTTAGGGCCCAAACCTAGTAGCTAAAGCTCCTCTTTATTGTACATGTATGCTAGCGCAGATTCATGGTTTAATCGTTCATTTGCTTAAGTAGTTGCATTTCCATTACAGCAGTGTAGTGCATAGATTCATGGTTTAATTGTTCATTTGCTTAAGTAGTTACATTTACATTGCAGCACAGTAGCATAGATTGGTTGTGTTTTAGTTTTCTTCAATTTATACCTTCTACTAGAGCCTAAATCTACCTTAGGCTGAGAAAGGTAGGATCTAGGACAACATCAAACAACGCTTAACCTGGTAGCTAGCCCTACCAGGTTGGGAGAGGGCTCGCTACTGTCAATCTCAGCAAAAATATGATCACTAAGGGCTTGAGATGACTGATATAACTATTTATCTTAGACTAGGCATGTGCGCAAGAAATTTGATTGAATAAAATGATGTATTTGTTGGCTCTAAGGGAAAGGCAGATCTTGGGTGTAGGGAATGAGGCTCAGCCTTGTAGAGATCTCAATGGGGCAAGGTAGGCAACTGGTTTTGGTACTTCAAATCGAATGATATGGAGGGATTAGACAGGTGAGGAGTTGAAGAAGGCAAGAGAAGCCATGGATCCTCTTCAAACAGCTGAAAACATCAAAAACTAAAACAAACCCTAGGTAGAGCACTGCAAATTCAATGGATTCTACCTTCACTCTTGTTTGATTTAGTTAAGAAGAAATAAGATAGATAATGTCATACATAACACATAAGTAAATTCACAAATACAGAGTAAAGCATTGTACCAAAACAAAATGCCACATGAATCCCAAAGAGTGCTACAAACCCTGGTCTCAATTCCTTAGCCAAAATGTTGATATGAGTGTACAATGAAGCTCCTTACTTTCTCAAAAGTCCAACCATGCTAATGACTAAAAAACCACATAATATAGAAAAACCATAGCTCATCCTAGCCTCTAGGGGTCGAGCTCACATGTTTAGGAGCTATTCCAGCTAATTCTAAACTGAGAACTAGAAATTAGGCAGTGGAACAGCATGCCTCTAGAAACAAGGGAACTAATTCATTCAGTTTCAAACAACTTTTTAACTGATGAATCTACCTCCATAAGTGAAAATTTGACATATTTACATCATGATCCATCAATGTACAGTAAATTACATCACAAATTTTACATTAAGAAGCTGAAAAAGTCAAACTGGCAAAAGCTAGGTGAAAAACAGAGCATTCTTGGTCAAACTGGGCCAAATTTCCTCCATGCACTGTGCCTGATTCTCTATGCGTAGCGCCTGTTTGGAGCCACTTTTGAAAGCCTTCCTGGTATCCAAATTCACTCCCAATGTGCTTGTTGGAAAGGTCTACCTAGCTGCGTTCCAACCCAATTATAATTTTTTAATTTGGCCTCCATTTACCCCTGCAAAATTCAATTCTCCCAACATTGCTTCCTGTGTGTCAAAATAGGGGCAGTAAGGTCATTGTTTGAGTGTTTTTGACCTTTTTGAGGGCTCAAAACTTGTCCAAATTTCTTGGCCATTGGTAGGCAAGCATATGTTTCCATGATAAATACAAAAATGCTAAGTTTTTGTCATTTGGAGGCTCCTATCAAAAGCGAGCGCCAGGTGGTGCGGCACATAGGGCAGAAAACTCTGGTTTTTGTGCCAAAAATTCCAAAAATGTAAAAAGTGCCTCAAATTGTTTGAAATTTGGGCTGAGTCTTCTCCATAAAGCATCGTGTTGGGCCAAGGAAGCCTCAGCCAATATCTGAAGTCTATCATGCTCCTTTCGCCTCCTTGATGCCCTCTTCAATTTTTTCTTTAAGCTCCTGATTCTTACCTTACAGACTTTGTTTCTCACCATGTAATGATATGCCATATGTCTCAACAATGTCTTCTCCTTGTTGGCCTTCTCCAAAAACCTCTCTAAGTGGATATTTACTCTTTCCAGCCATGATTCCCGATCATCATTGATCTCTTGCTCAAGCGATGTGAATTTCACCTTCCTCCTTTGGGCAACTTGGCGGTTTTCCCGAATGTTTTGCAACTCCATAATCGCCTATTGATCCTCAAGATGCTTATTTCTTTGCTCCAGGTACTTTATTATCCACTTAGCCCTTTCCAAGTTGAGGGAAAAGGCATTGATGTCCGCCTGCTGCTCTTGGATGACTTCTTTGAGATTTTTTCTTTGCGGGCCCATATCAGTATCATCACCCTCAATGAGAATGAAATCGGTCTCCCGCTCACTTGAAGGCCCCTCATCCTGTAATGGCCTATTGCCTTTGTCCTGAACCTGTTTTGCTGATGAAGGTAGCGAGACCCCTTCCACCCCGGGTGGAGATAATACTTGCTTTGCTGCTGCAAATAACCATCTAGTGCCCTTCTGATAGGTGATCAACACTGGCATACTAGCGGTCTGTTTCTCATGACCCTCATCCTGATATGAAGGTTCACCTATTTGATGCAAAACCTCTGGAGGGCCCTGAGGAGCTGTGAAAAATGCATGAGAAATAAAGTCCTCCCAAGTGATGCCCTGCAAACCAAGCTGATGGATGACCACAATCTTAGTGAGAGAAAAATGATAAATATTGTTGAACTATTGCTGAGAAGTCTTGTGTTGTACTAGAGTGATCATCTTCTCAATATTTCAGCACATGAAATAGGGGAGATTCATCATCCTCACCCTGGTAAAATGCATCAACAACCTGATATGATAGGCGTATAAACAGGAAAACCAGCCCTCACAGTTGAAATACTTCATTATTAGTCTCATAAAGTAGCATATGAATCTTTGAAGTACCAAAAAGGAAACACTCTGCTGAGTTGTCTCAAATAACCGGGCTTGATGTATGGTTCATAATGTTGCCTGTCAATTTGCTACCTCTTGTTCCATTGCTCTCCAATGTTAGGAATATCGGTTGCTAGTGAAATAGATTCTGGTGTTAAAGTGAATGCTACACCAGCTAGAGTGGCTTGACCATCATGTAAATGAAGCACAAACAAACGAGCCAACTCATGATGAAACTAGACTCTAGCAACCAACGCATAGAACTCATAGCAGGACTGGTGTTGGAAACAAGTGATGGTGAGAGGGCAGGCCTGTAACTCAGCAAGAGTGGTTGGTTCTTCTCGAATAAGTTTTCCACCTCTATGAGGCCTCTTGGGTACACGTACCTCTGTGGGAGAGTCACTGTGTGTCTCTTCTTCATGATCATATGAAGGATGAGACTCCATTTCTGCTAGTAAGTGAGTTCACTTGATGAAGAATAGGAAAATTATGGTGTTTCTTGATTTTCTGCCACTGAGGGAAAAGTGATATGAGGGACTGTAGAGGGAGGGAAAAATGAGGGATTTTAGGACTATTAGGATAGGATTCATTTAGGGAAAAACAGGATTAGGGAGTAGTATATAGCTTTAGGGACAACACTTTAGGGTTTGGGGATTTATATTTAGGATTTGGGAAATGGGAATTGGGGATAGGGATAGATGACTTTTTGGGGATATGGGAGTTAAGGGATGAGTGAATAAGCGTAAGGGAATGAGTGAGGGAGTGGCAAAATGAAGAGGTGGAAGAATAAATTTGGCAACAATATGATAAGTTCAAACCCTAGGCAACAATTTCTTGGGAAATGGCAAGAGGGTATGGTTTGATTTTCTTATTAGACAACCACCATAAATTGAATGGAAAACTCCTTTACTAGCAATGGTGAGAGCTTAACTTACATGCACAATGGAAGTGTTGAGTGTTTTGGGTGATTTGAGGAAGTTTTGGAGTGAAACGGGCTTGGCAGCTCTATGCATCACGCCTCAAACCCAATGCACCGCGCCTCCTGTGTGTGCTGTGCCAGAACAAAATAAGACTAAAGATCGCAACCCTATGCGTCATGCCTCTTGTATGCGCCGCACCACTCACCCAGTCCGTCGCGCCCATGAATTCGAACAGTTTCTCTCCAAATTCATTTCCTTTGCTCAAACACAGCTTTCACTTTGCTCAACCTTGTTTCTTGAATAAAAATGAGCTTTTGAATTGAGAGAATGAATTATACCCAAGATATTTTTAATTTTTGATTCACAAAAACCCACTTTATAATGTTTACAATATGACTTTACTTTCAAACTTTGTTTTTTTTATCTTTTCACTTTATTTGAGCCTTTTGATGAACTGAATGACTTAATTTGTCTTGATTTTTGTTTTCTTTGTAAGGGATGGAGCTACTGAGGCTTGGGAAGGAGACCAGGATTGCCTCTGAACCGATTTACATACAAGAGAACTGAAAATACATGAATTAATACAATAAAACCTAAATTACTCTATTTTTCCTCAAAGCAGAGTTTTGAGGACAAACACATTTATGAGAAATTAATTATGAAATTTATTCGTACTGGAACCTCCTCATGTGCCTGCTGACTGTTATTGGAAATTTTGGAGACCTTTTTTATGAAACCCTAGACCTAATGAAAGCGAAACCCTAAAATAATGACTCCTAGAATTTTAAAGACAAAAGGTGACTGCAGATGATCTTGATGAAAGGAAATGGGCCGGCAGGTAAAGGACACGAGGGAAAATGTACAACAAGCCACTACCGTCAGATGATCCATGCTCCTAATGGAATGCAGCTGACTGAGCGAGACACCTAACATGCAATGCAACAAGAGGATTTGATCTCTGACAGAGGGATGAAGATACCGACACTAACACCTTCTTTCAGTTAGAAGATTAGCAGAGAAAAAGATCTCCTTAAGGTTGTCAGCAGGTGTCTCAGCCTCACCTCCTCCCTTTGGGACCATGACTTGAGGAAGAGACTCTTCAACAACCCAAAAAACATGGATTTCTAGTTCTTGCATGAGCTTTGGGAGTTTGTCATCTTGATTTAGTAGTTGGTTCATTTTATAGTCATCTTTTTCAATCTCTCTCTTTCTATAATAAAATCTCACTCATATCCTCATTTCCTTCAACACTTTCTTCATGCATAATATAGGCGGAAGCTAATAAATCATGTCTTAATCAGATTATACCCATAGATTTCCTTACCATCTGATCTACAACAAACCTAACCAATCACCATTAAACTGTGTGTCACATAGCCGACGTATTCGTTTCAACATTTGACTTTTTGCACTCCAAATCTCCACTGTCGATCTACCTTACTTGATCCAACAACTATCGTGTCACCCGATCGCCAACTAGCTTGGCCAATCTCCACCGTTGATCAATCCCGCATCATCCAACAGCTATCGCACAATCTCACATGAATTCTTGCATGACCGATATCTACCCGAGAGCACGCGAGAAAAGTTGTTTTCTTGTGCTATGTGTCACTCACTTAGGCTAATCACGTAAAATTTAGGAATTCCACTTAGAGTTTTGAGGGCGTTCAAGAAATTGCTTACCACCTATGGAAACCCACTCCATCATTCCGCACATTTTCCACCCTTTGTCGACATGTGAATTGATGTGATCCATCCGTTTATTGACTTCATCTCCCGCAATAAGATCTTCGTCATTCATCTCTTGTTAATCTTGTTCGTCCATCTATTGACTTAACCTCCCGCGATAAAATCTCTGCCATTCATCTTCCATTAATCCTGGTCGTCTATCTATTCACTTAATCCCCTGTGATAAGATCTTCGTTGCTTATCTTCCGTTAGTCCTATTCATCCATCTATTCACTTAATCTCCTACAATACGATCTATGTCGCTTGTCTTCCATTTATAGTGTTTGTTGATCCGATTGATCCAATGGTTCTCATGCACTGTTTTTGGATCCTCCCTTCACTGATTTTGATCTTCACTTGCTCTTCCACTTGACTCCTTTCATGCTTGATTTGAGCAAAAAAACCAAAAACCCGAAAATAGATTTAGTTTAGTTTCCTTACACATTAGTTTGGTTTGATGCTCTTTACTTCTATAACTTAGATAGCAGCATTAGGTTAGTGGTTATTTAGAAATTATGTTTAGCATAGTTGTTTAAATGGTTAATTAGGATATGGTGTGATTTGGCATTACATGTTGTTTTGTTCATTACTGCAATAGAGTAGCTCTCTTAGAATAGATTTGTTCTTCTTCCATCAAAGAATCAAGCTTCTTCTGACTCTATAGAAGTCTAGCTTGGAACCCTTGGGGTCTCTCGCCAGATGAACAGTGACAATAGGCAGGACCTTCACTTCTACTTGTGCATATAGCATTGTCACCTACAAGTTTGTACGAACTTCAGGTTTATAAGTAAAGTTGGTAGCCCAGGAGTTGCAGCATCCTTGCTGCAATACTGGCACTCACCAAACTGGTTGATCACTGCAGGTAGAACCACACTACTACACCTCCCACTAGTTCCTCCAACAGTTGGAAGTAGTTTAATTGACTTTAACTCAGTTAAACTAAATTAATTAATTACAACTCAAAATAAAATAAACCATGGCTCCTATAATGTAGGAGACACTCTACATGACTCAAGTTAGACCCTTAACTCGAAATAACTAAGCCAACTAATTCAAAGTAACTTAGTTAACTAATACAAGTTGTCATGAGATGTGGAATTACAAATTTATTTCTAATTTAATTCAAGGACAAAATTAAATTAGGATTTTCTTGTTGCATTTTCAAGACTCCCTCTCGACATGAAAGGGATTATCTGCTAACCTAGTCCTACCTCTATGAAACTCAAGTTTTCATTTTGACACAACCTTTTTCAAAATATCTACATCTTGATCCTCTATAGGAATGTATCTGGCAACATGATTCTCCTCTGCTCACAATCTCATATATGGTGATACCGAATGTCAATATGCTTGGACTAATCATGAAAAACTGGATTCTCGGAGAGTTTGATACAACTTTGATTGTCATAATAAATTATTGTAGGATCCATCTGTTGAAAAAATAACCCAACAAGGATCTTCCTCATCCAAATAGCCTCACAAGCTACTTAACTAGCATCCATGTACTCTACTTCTACTGAACTGAGTGCAACTGATCTCTACTTCCTATTGTACCAAGAACCTATTGCTAACCCAATATTGAAGATTCCCCCTAATGTGCTCTTCAGATGGATTCCTTGTCAAATTTGCATCTATGAAGTCTTGAAGCTTCACTCCCTCTATCTATATGTAGCAAAGATCAAATTGATTGGTGCCTCTGAGGTATCTCAACACATGTTTAGTTACATTCCAATAGAGTTTGGTTGGATTAACCATTACTTGATTAAGTTGGTTAACTACAAAACATATGTTTGGTCGTGTGTTCATCAAATACATAAGTGAACCCACAAGCTGCCTATAAATAATAACCTCCACTACTTCACCTGAAGTAACATCTTCCTTCCTCCAGTTCCCTGCTAGAGTAGTCTCCATGGGTTTTTTGCTCTTCATGTGGAACTTCTTCAGTATCTCGTTTCCATACTTTCCCTTAGAGACAAATAGTTCCTCATCTCCTTTCCATACTTCCATACCAAGGAAATAATGCATGAGCCCCAGGTCCTTCATCTCGAATTATGTTGCAAGATCCTCTTTGCAAGATTTTACCAACCTCTCATCACCTATTAGAATCAAATCATCAAAATATAATACTATAATCAACATTTTACCTTCAACCACAATATGGTAAAGGTTCACATCTGCTTCACTTTTGATGAAGCCCAACCTGGTGAAATAACTGTCAGTCATGGTGTACCAAGCATGGGGTGCTTGTTTCAATCCATACAACACTCACTTGAGTCTGCACACATATGACTTTCTGTTGAAGGTATAAAATCCTTTCGTCTGCTCAATGTACACCTCTTCCTCAATCACACCATCAAGGAATGTTTTCTTCACATCCATTTGATGTCTCTTCCATTCCATCTGTGCTAAAAGTTCTAAAATAGATTTGATTGAAGAGTACATTGCTATTGGAGCAAAGGCCTCCTCGTAATACATTCCCTCCACCTGAGAGAACCCTCCAGCCACAAATTTGGCCTTGTGTTTCTCCACACTCCCATATGTTGCTTGCTTTACCTTGTAAATCCATGTGGAAATCACCACTAACTTGTCTGTTGGTCTTTGGACTACTTCCCAAACATTGTTAATGATAATGGAGCTATACTCCTCAACCATGGCATCAACCCATGCTGGTTTTGTAGGTTTTAAACCTATATAGAAATTACCTGTAAATGAATTGTTAAGAAAGCAAAAAATATACAATGGCAGGAAACACAAAACAAATACACAGAGACTTTCCCTTGTATCCCAAAACTAGGACTACCAGATTGATTTTTCGTTATTATGTTCCTTTCAATATTACAATACATATATATACATGTCAAAGCATTCATAAACCCCTATCCATTAACCCTAGATTAGAACATAATTATAGTTCCCTCGATCTATAAAATACCATGGTCAGAAAACCATCATTCCCAAAACCATGTGCAAAACCCATGCACAAAACCATAGGTAGGTTTTCCCACCTAATATAGGGTCCAAAAAATAATTCCCAGGGCACTGCCCCAGACCCCATGCAAGGGGGGCTACCACCCCCCTGAAACCTCTCGACACAATGAAAAAGGGAGTCTACCACCCCCATTCTTGCAACTAGTAGTGGAAATAATATAACACACACCCAACTAGTTTCTACAATGCTTCCTCGAATGAGGATGGTTCATTCTCTACACTCTCTCTTATTAGAGCCATGTAACCAATGTATCAATCTGGTGACCAGCTCTGCCTGCGTTTTGATGTGAGTGCTCTCGCATTCTCTCTAGCATCATGGATCAATCTTTCAGCCTCTCTGGTGTGCTTCCTTCCATCTCTGGAAGTCTCTGCATGAGTGGGTGCCTCCACTCTCTACTCCTCTATTTTTTTTGCTCCACATCATCCTGAGGTTCTTCCTTGGGAGCTAAAATATCCTCATCTTCATGTAACTGAATCTCCCTCTCAACAGAACATCTCATGGCCTTCTCTCCATCGAAATTCACATCTCTACAAACCACTGTCATCCTGTGAGATGATAGGTACGCCCGATAGTTGTGAGGTGTATCAGTGTACCCCACAAATATTCCCAACTTAGCTATTGGTTCTAGATTTTTCCTTGCATCCTTGGTAACATGACAGTAAATTGATGAAACAAATATACTGAAGTGTGACACATTTGGTTTCTTAACTAAAAAAACTTCTTTTGGTGTACTCATCTGGAGAATTCGATGACGACTTTTGTTATGGAAATATACAGTTGCATTGCATGCTTCATCCCACAAGGGCAATGGTAGGCCCTGATCATGTAACATCACCTGTGCATCTCCCACAATACTTATGTTCTTCCTTTTATCCACCTCATTCTATTGTGTGTTATTGGGTGCTATTAACTCCCATCGAATACCTTCTAATACACAGAAGTTCTTGAATTCATTCGACACATATTCTCCACCATTATCACTCCCGAGATCTTTAACTTCCCTGCCAATATATTTCTCAAGAAGTGCTTTAAATTCACAAAATTTAGCGAACGTCTGATCTTTCTTCTACATGAAGAAAATTAAACACTTATGAGAAAAACCATCTACAAATATTACATAATACCTGTGCTTGGTCATTGAGGTTGTCAAGAATGGTCCACACACATCTAAGTGAACTCTTTCAAGGATTTCTTGCGCTCGATTGTTCTTATCGTGAAAGGTAGCTTTGGTGTACTTCCCTAATGTACACCCTTTTCATGTGTCTCTCTCCTCTAGTGTACCCTTGGGAATTCCAATAGAAATCTGTTGCGTGATATTCAATGCTTCATTGTGCAAGTGACCCAATCTTCTATGCCACAACTCACCGATGTCTCGGCTCTATACCTTCTCTGCTTTTGTGCTCAAAGTAGCACAATCTTCTACATCCAATTTGTAGAGGTTCTTCACCTGAACCTTGATCCATTTCACTTGTCTTGAGGCTATGTGATGAAGGAAAGCCTTTCCCTTACTAAATATCACATCATAGCTACAATCCTCCAACATAACAACTAAAACAAAATTCTTATTCAAACCTTCCATCATTTTCCATTTTGATGTGCATCTGGAGGTCCTTCTCCTTTGCCACTGAAGAATTCTTTATTGTTGGTCATACGGAATGAGGCACCACTATCTAGATGCCACACAATACCCATCACCAATATCACCATCCAAGCGATGAAGGTGAAATCCAACTCGAATTGTGAAGCAGGAGCTTCACATGTAGCTCCTCCTAAGGGATTCTTGTCAGCCTTCTTGTGTAGACACTTCGTGGCATAGTGTCCCAACTCATGATAGTGAAAACATTTAATCTTCGACAAGTCCTTCTTCTTGCCACCCTAACTAGAATCTAATTTGGAATGAGATGTCTTCCCTTTCCATTTCTTGGCCTTTCCAGCTAAGGCACAGTTATCCTCATCAACATGCTTGGATGAGGATAAATCTTTGGTGTTCCATTGAATCTCTTCTTGCACCAAGTCAAACCACAAGCGTTGCCACTCTAGTAGCTTCTCCCTCCCATTTACTGAGTCCTGGTAGCTGTGCCATCTCTTAGGAAGGCCTAGAAGTGTTAGGCTGACCAGATATTCTTCAATAACGATAACCCCAACACTTCCAAGCTCGTCATGACATTGGGTGAACTTGGTCAAGTACTTTCGTATTGTGTTGTCCTTCACCATCTTGATTTTCCTGAGCTCGTCCTTCAGTGCCAACTTCCTATGGTTTCGTTGCTTTAAAACAGGTATGTCAAGGCCTTCCACATTGCATATGGAGTCTCCTTACCGTGGAGTTTCAAGACAATATGATCTTGGAATCCTTCTAGGATAATCCTTCTCGCCTTTGCAACACATTTTCTCCACTCTACCAGATATTGAGCATTAGTTGATGGAGGCTTGAGAATATAGTTTCCTATCAAGTCCTTAAGTTTGATGTCTTCCAACACTACCTCCATCATGTCCTTCCAAGTAATATAGTTTGAACTACCCTTAAGGGCATATTCGACTCTCAATACGTAGAACAACATCCTACTAGCTCTGAAGTATGATATTGAAAATTTGATTTCACCTGCAAAAGAAAAACTTGTATTCTTCTCTTCTAGGGTGATTTCTGCTCTAATACCATGTAGGAATTCCTTGTAGGTTCAAACTAATAATTTTAATTTACTAAAACAATAAACTTGGATCTACTCTACTCATTAGTGGAAACAATTAAATGATTGCAAAATCACAAAGAATACAAGAGAAAGAATTCAATAAACACATTACACAATGATTTCCCAAGGAAAGCCACAACTAGAAACCCATGCTATCTATAATATTTCATTACTAAGAAAGTATGAGAAGATTACAATGCTTTGCTGAAGATTGAGCAACCTCTACATTATCTCTATCTGTCTCACAACTTCCTAGACAAGCCCAGGCCAATACTTAACCAATTTTTTTCTTTCCTAAATCCCTATTTCCTCGTGTTTTTTCCTTGGGAATTATCCCCCTATTAATTAGGGAAATTCCTCAAAAGAATTGTGCAATCCATCATAGGCCTTCCTCTGACTGCATGCACCACCTATACAATTCATATGATTATACAAATGATAGTACAATGTCCCTGAACTCCAATATCAACTGGGTAACTCTCAAATCTGACATGCATGAGTTATTTATGAGTGAATCATCAGTTAACTGATTTATCACTACAGAAAACACCACACTACTATACCTCCCACTAGTTCCTCCAACATTTGGAAATAGTTTAACTGACTTTAACTCAGTTAAACTGAATTAATTAATTAGAACTCAAAATAAACTCAACCAGTTCTACTATAATGTAGGTGACACTCTACATGACTCAAATTAGACCCTCAACTCGAATTGACTAAGTCAACTAAGTCAAATTAGCTTAGTTAACTAATAAAAGTTGTCATGAGATGTGGAATTACAATTTTATTCCTAATTTAATTCAAGGACAAAATTAAATTAGGATTTTCTTGTTGCATTTTCAACATAGATGGTTGGTCATACTTAGTGAATATGAATTTGAAAACAAGTACGTCAAGGGAAAATAAAACACGATTGTTGATGCAATCAGTAGAAGAATTCAATTAAATCACATGGAAACCATAAGCTCTTATAGATTGGACCTAGGAGAGAAGGTAAAAAATGCAAGGAAAGATGATGAGAAATATCAACAAATACAAGAGAAGCTACAACAATGTGGCAAGGATGGAAAGGATGAGGAATATCATCTTACATAGGATGATTTATTAAGATTCAAGAAAAGGATATATGTGCCAAACAATGATGATTTGAAGAGGTTCATAATGAGATAATTCCATGTGAGGCCATATTCCAGCCACCTAGGATACCAAAATACTCTTATGGCCATCAAAAAGTTTTACTATTGGCCTAGATTGAAAAAGGAAATAGTTGATTTTGTTACAAAATGCATGAAGTTCCAGCAAGGGAAGGTTGAGTGTAAACATACAACATGTTTATTGCAGCCTATTCAAATTCCGAAATGGAAGTGGGAAGTGATCTCCATGGACTTAATTACTGGGTTGTCAAGAAACTTCACACAACATGATGCAATTATGGTGGCCATTGAAAAGATAAGCAGAGTGACTCATCCTCTGGTAATAAAATCCACCAATTTAGCTAGTGAGGTGACTCAAATCTTCCTAAAGGAGATTGTGAGGTTACATGGAGTTCCCAAGAAAATAATTTCAAACAGAGATTCCAATTTCACTTCAAATTTTTGGAAGGAACTAGCTGTGAAATTGGGGACAAAATTTGGCTTCAGTACAATTTATCATCCATGGACGGATGGAAAAACACAGAGGACAAATAGAATCCTCAAAGACATGTTAAGGATGTATGTAATGCACTAGCCAAAGAAGTGGGAAGGGTATCTTCCACTTATATAGTTTGCATACAACAATGGATACAAATATTGGCTCATTGGAGGCACTTTATGGAAGGATTTTCAATGCTCCTACCAGCTAGAGTGACCCAATGTACATGGTTCATGTTAACCACCACTATTGGGTGACCGCATAGGAGAAATATTTCTCCTAGATTTTTCTTCACCTAGAAACCAAAAACCCCTAACAACCACCAACGTATATGATATTGTGCCAGATATCTCCACTACTTGAGCCAATCATAAGAACCCTCACCCATCTATTAAGATCATATGTTTGAAGGTGGGCCATCTAATACTAAAGGTATGGCTTTTAATTATACAATTAGATTCTTATGTTTGTTTTTCTTGGGAACACTTGGTTATGGAATATTGGGTGACTTGGAAGGAGGAATTTTTTCAATTGTAGTCGTGTTCCCTCACCTTAAATGGTAGGTTAATCCTTAACCCTAGTCTCGTGGTATCTCCCTTACTAGCTTGCAGCTTTAAGATGGGAATTACATGGGAAACCCCAATTTTGGTAGCATGGTTTCGTTTTCCCGTTCCACATATTTCACTCCCCTCTGCACATTACATGCCCTATTTCATCATCTTCCTTCTCTAGGTCCACATGACCACTTGGCCCCTATGATTCCCCGCCTGCATCATTAAGGAACCCGTGTATGTCCCAACCCTTAGTGGGCAATGAACTGCCCCACCTTAAGTGGGTAATCATTTTTATATCATACACATCATCCTCTCATGCCCTGGAGTCCTGAGCAATAAAATAATAGAAAAAATTATAAAAGACAAAAGGAAAATGAAGAAGGGTGGAAAAAAAAAGGTATGGGTAACTCATGTACCACTATTACTCCCTCCTACACTCATACACCCAAGTATGTGGAAATCCCTCATCATCACTACCCTTGATCCCATTTAATTTGGCCTTGAGACCTCTGTTTCCCCATCCACCTCATCATTATCCACATGCCACCTATCACTTGAAGGCTGGAAACACCTAATGGGGTGGTTTATTAACTACTCCTACCAAGGGAGGTAACACCATTACATGATCAAAGCCCCAAATCTAGAAGGGAAACCGACTATAAATTGTCCACTTCTACCCTTAATTAACAAGCTTATTCACTCAATTGCACTAATGAATTATTGTGTCTGAAGGAGAGGAGACACACTGGATCTTATATAGGATTGGCAGGTGGTTTCAATTTGGGCTTGGCCTCCCTATACAAGATCCAAGCCCAGCAGAGGATCATATTGAAACTTGTAGGGGAAGCATTGAGAGCCACGGTTTTCCATCATGTGATGGAGCATTATCTCATGGCATGGGAAACCTCAGCAAAGTCAGCATATTATTCATTGCCCCACATTATATGTGAGATGATACACTTGGACCAGCAATGCCCCCAACCGACTTAGCATTGTATACATGGTTTGGCAGCTGATCTAAGGCCCAAAGAAGGATAGTATCATCCTTAAGACATGGAAGGAAAGCACCATATTTAGAGCCCTCATTTGGAGTAGTCTACAGGCTTATTTTACACCATGAGGCCCATAAGACAACTACTTGTTCCCTAGAGCCACTTTGGAGCACCACATGATGTTTTACATGGAGATCAAGGGTCCACCCCCTTGAACATCATTCATGGAGCCCTCTTCTTCATCATAGCATTTAAGAACTCAATTAGGCCTTCCAACAACCCTCCTAAACCATTGCTACATCATTTCAAATTCATTTTCGATGGCTCATCTTACACTTTATGAGCCATTTGGTGAGCTTTCCACCAAAGTTATGTTATTTTTCACATTAAAATATTTGTAGGGGCATCTTAAGCTAATTCAAACTCTTATAGGCTCATATAAATAAATTTAAGCCTCATTTGTATCAAACATCATCATCGCACTAGGATATCTCTCTCTTGATAAACTCACACTTTTTCTTGGATGCCTATTGGAGCTCCTTTTATGCATTTTGATATTTTTGGGAGCTTAAGTCTTGTTCTTTCTTGAAGACACTATCTTGATCATGGATTGGGCATATCTCTTGCTATCTTCTAAGTAATTATTGTTGAATTTTTTCATATAATAATGTCTAATGTGGGGAAATCTTGCAACTAGTAGTTCTTTTTCTGCCCTAATTATTGAATATCATTGAAAAGTTTGTTAGATTGAAAATTTGTGCATGTTACTCATTGAATGGAAATTAGATAAATGTTCCTAGTGGATTAAAACTTGTATTTCTTCAGTAAACTTTCATTGATCTTGGGTGGGTAAATGTTAAAGAGTGATTTCTAGGGCATCACAATTTATCCTCCTTAAAGACAAATTTTATCCGGATATCAAATCACATAGACTCCATAACAAAAGGGTAAGCCAATAGTCAAAGAAAATTTGGTGGTCGCTTCTTTTACCTCGCCTTTTCTCCTCCTAAAAATTTCAGCCTCTCTCCTAAACGACCTAGTTAGGGCTGCATTTAGAGGAGGAATTTTTCTATTACGATTGTACAAGGTGTTGCACTAGTGTCTACTCTAGGAATCCTCAAAGTTTCATGCAATTAGGACGGTTCATTTGAGAGAAAACTTAAGCCCTAGATCATACTTTGAATTCCCATATTGAACATCATAGAAAGAGGTCTTCTTGAGGGTTTTTTCACATAGTATTTAGTGGAATAAATTACTTTAAAACCCTTTCCCTACACTACATTGACCTAGTAAGCTCCTTGGAGGGTCTCTTCTCATGGTTATTGATAAACCATAGGTCTCGTGTGGTCCCCATAAAGGCTTCTCAAGAATAGTGAAAGCCTATTTAAAGGCATATAATCATCATACAAAGATTCTTGAGAGATCCTAATCCTCTGTGGAGCCTTGACCTCAGGCATCCTTGTCATTATTGAATATCCTTAGCCCTAGGTCTAAGTCTTCCTCATAAGTATTTCTTGGAGAGCTCCTAGCCTCCCTTGAAGCATTGAACCCTAATTGAGCCTCTCCTTGAATGGGCCTTAGAAATCAGTTTATACCTTGTCATTAATCTCATCATTTTAGGTGATTCGCCTTATACCAGGACTCCCCCCATTAGTGAAAGTTCGTAAAGAGTAGGCGAAACTAACTTAGGAGATAATGGGTCTTCGTCCCATTGTTGTCATTTGGTCTAGTTGTTGTCCCTTAGGTACCCTTCCTACAACCCCTGATATATTGTATGGAAACTATCCTTATTGGGCCTAATATGCTAAAAGAAATGGAACAACAAATACAGATCATCAGGCATAATTTAGAAATAGCACAAGACAATCAGAAAAGTTATGCAGATAAAAATAGGGTGCATAAGGATTTCTAAGTTGGGGAACATGTTTACTTGAGGATCAAACCCAAGAGGAGTTCCTTGAAAATTGGGTCATGTGTGAAGTTGGCACCACAGTTTTGTGGACCTTTTGAGACACTTGAAAGAATAGGGCCAATGGCCTATAGATTAGCCTTACCACCATCGGTAAAATTCCATGATGTTTTCCATGTTTCATTGCTTAGAATATATGCACATGACATCAATCATGCTATTGATTAGATTGTTGTAGGTGGAACTAGAGGGAGAATTCTAGCCGGAACCTCTACACATCCTAGAGTGAAGGAATATCATGCTCTAGGATCAAGAAATCGAGCAAGTCAAAGTGCAGTGGAATCACTTTCGGCCCAAGGAAGTCACATGGGAAATGACTGACCAGATGAGGGCAACATATCCTTTCCTATTTGTTGAGTAAGGCAAATTTGTGAATACGTTGCAAATTTTGTGCAATGTTGTGTGTATAAAGTTCCATATCGGTTGTGTTTGTTTTGTTAACCATCATAGAACACTAAGGATGGTGTTCCCCAAAGGGGTGGGGATTATGACATCCCTTAATGTTTTCTCTCATTGTGAATAATTGTAATTATTTAAATGACTGAGAGAGGTGTTATCACCAAAAAAATGATCATATGGCCTAATAGCCTAAAAATACACCATGTAAAGCCAATTTTACCATAGTAAAAATTCCTTTCACTATGAGAAATTACTTAATAAACCACCTTTGTTAAGTAGTTTATAATTAAACCCATGAAGAATAATTAAATAAATCACTATTTATTTTATTTTCTTCTAGTAATAATTAATTAAACCATTTTTCAATTATTATTCCTTGTCATATTTGACCCAATTATGAAAAATCAACAAATAAATTATTAATTATCTTATTTTCTCTAGGAATAATTAATTAATCACTAATTCATTATTATTCCTTGTCAAATTTGACCAAATCCCTTAGGAATAATTAAATAAATCATTATTTGTTTATTATTCCTTAACCAATTCCTTGAGATGATATATAAATCGTTTATTTATTTATTATTTCTAAATAAAACTTTAATTATTGTTTCCCTCCTAACCAAATATAATAAAATATTCCAAGTGGTTATTCCAAGAATGGGGTTAATAATATTTTATTATTGCTCATTATTCGAGGATAACTCAATATTTTGTTATAAATCGAAGGGTTTTCCATTCATTATTCACTTTTGATTATTTTCATTGTTGCACCCACTGTTGTAACTCTAATTATTTTCATTATCGCACACCATTATTTGTTGGGTTTACACATTATAGAGGATAGAGACTCTACACAAGCTAAAGACGTTGGAGGATAGCCAAGAACCCATCCCATAAAGGGGGACTGATAACATTTATTTGTTCCCTTGACAAGTGTTATAATAAAACTATTCTTTGTATATCTGGTTT
Source organism: Pinus taeda (assembly GCA_000404065.3). NCBI lineage: Eukaryota > Viridiplantae > Streptophyta > Pinopsida > Pinales > Pinaceae > Pinus > Pinus taeda. Next base: position 221,248 of record APFE030960966.1, read on the forward strand.
CCATTGGATGATTGGAGTTATTGTTATTTCTTTATGTTGATTAACTCTGATTATGGCATAGATCAGACTTTTGGCAAGTTTTTTTCTATCAGTTGCTGCAGATATACAATGTTTAGCAGCCATTTGTATTGTTGAGATTGTTTGTCATCCACAATCTTAAGTGGGTTCTTTTCGTACATCTTTGAGAAGAAAACACTACAACAAAATTGGCGACTCCACTGGTTTTATATTTCAAATCTAGAAACCTAGGTGACCTTCGGTTTTCAGCTTAAGGTTTTTTATTTTTTCAATCTCTTAATGTTTCCTAAATTTTTATCCCTAGATCTATTAAATTTCTGACTTCCGCAAGTTTTCTGGTCTTTTCAACAGGTCACAGGAAACAGCCGCGATAGAGACGACAATTTTTTTTTGAGATTTGTTGACCTAGAATAAAGGAGTAGAAATCACATTTTTTAGCCAAAAAAGTGCGATCTGGAGTCCAGAGCACACCTTTCATCCCAAAATGTGTGATCCCACATGAAAATAGGTCAATACCTGTGATTTTAGGGTTTCAGGGTTTTTATCAGATCTGTTTCTAGGTTTTGCCGAGAGCTGTCTGTTAGGTTGTTTGACCTCTGTCTCATCCCGCTTAGGCCTTGATCTACTCTGATTTACTCATCGAAGTGGAATTTAGCCCCCTAGGGCTTCCAATACATTTCCACCTTTATAGGAGGAGTTTAGCTAAGTGAGTATTCTGCGTTTTTGCAGCACTTTCAGCCATAGCTTCCAAATATGTACCCTTCTGTTTTAGATCTATAAAGATAGGTTTTCTCCATCCATAGTTTCATATTAAACCTTGTTTGGTAATTGGCCTTAGGGTCCCATCGGTTGCTCTAGGTGTTTCACCCATCTTCCTATATTTTTGCAGTGATCTTCCTCTCTAGTTTTCCGCTATTGCTACACCACTTTCCAGCAACCTAGTGTCATTTGATACCAGTCACATCAAAAATTATATCTCTTGACCTTCTTAGTGTGTTTTTTAGTTGATTTCGCCACCAGCCAACACAGTGTTTGCAAACCCAGTTTGGGTGGGGTTTAGTTAATTGTTTTACTATTTATTTTCTGTTTTTCATTTCAGTTTATTTTCAACAAGATTTTTTGTTTTTTTACAAACACGATCTAGGCTTAATCAATAAATACACTTGCACACACAAGAACACCTTGAGCGAAGGGTGCTTGGTTTACACCACCAAGCCAAGACTTACCATAATAAATTTATCTCCCCTCATCAAGACAAAGGCATATTGTTGATCTCCCTTCACCATTTCCATGTCACGTATGTCTTTCCACCATTGCGCCACTAAGGCATTTGTCACAGAGACTATTAGGCCTTCACCCCCAGTTTCCACTTGGGCATATTACCCCTCCCCATCAGGTTCAAGTTCATAGCCCTCCGAGTTCCCATATCGACTCTTCTTTTGGTTCATCTGATTCCTCATCTAATTCCAAGCCTACTTCACAACATATTGTCAACATGTTTGGACCCACATTTGGTGCAGGAACCCAACCTAGTGTTGGCTCTACTTTTATCCAGTAGTCACATCAAGCAGAATGGTCACAGGAACCATTCCTGTTGCCCCCATGGTCCCTTTTATGGTTGGGTTAAGTCTACCATATTTTAGCCAATTGATAAATGACCTCATACACCATGATGCTGGTTGGCCTACTATGCTGACTAAGCTTCCCTCAGACATCCCAAATGTTAAGGGTAATGCTGGAGAGGATCCTACCAACCATGTTCACTCCTTCCACATGTGGTTTTCATCTAACTGAATTACTGATGACCCCACTTGTCTTCGGCTCTTCCAATGCACGCTCAATGGAGATGTTGTAAAATGGTATGTAGACCAGCCCACTGCATGTCATTCCATTTTCGCGACACTTACCAAAGCGTTCCCCTCATATTTCTAGTTACCTCTCCAGTACGACACTAGTACAGAGTTATTGACCTCATTTCATTAGTCCTCTGCCACTCACCTTTCCAACCATGTTCAAGAGTGGCATCGAAGGAGGAGCACATGTCGTGCCCCTCGCTTCGAAGACTGTGTCTATCTAGATTGGTTTCTTAGGAGCCTTTTAGCACCCATTGTAAAAGATGTTGTGTCCCATTTTCTTCAAACCGAAGAAGAAGCTCTCCAAACCGCTCTAAGATATGACCTGATTTATGTGAAAACTCATTATGTCTATACCGTCATTCCATACCTTCCCCATCCTGGAAGTGCCAATGAACTGGGGGCATTTCACGCTGCTGACGGTATCATTGCAACCCTTTCACATTCTTCGCCATATACTCAAAAAAATTATGGCTATCCACATGGGGGCACCAGGCCCTCCAACACTTATGCCGCTCCTGCTAACAACATGTTTTCAGGGCCCCATCCTGTCTACCAAAGTGTTGCTCCTCCTTATGCACAGTTAAGCACTCCAACCCCTCAAGCATTAGCGTCACAACCTCCCATGCATCCTTAGCCTCAGTAGCCACCACCCCCTCAAGGTCAAGTGTTTACACAATAGAGTGCGACCAATCCCCAAAATTTTAAGAAAAATAATAAGGGGGAGGGTAACAAGGGTAACCAGGGTAGTTAAGGTAATTAACCTAGTGAACCCCAGGGGAACTAGCCTAACACTAACAACAAACAAATAAGGTAGCCAGCCCAAGAAAAATAAGGTTATTCATATGAACACACCTTGTTCATCTTGTGGTCTATACGACCATTTAACACATGAGTGTCCTCTCTTAACCCAGATGCGCCAAATTTGGGAAGCTCAAGCAGCTTCTAGAGGTTAACAATCACCCTAGAATACTATGCCATCTCAACTGGCGGTGCTCACAAATCCTTTCCCTTAGCAAGGATTTGTTGCTTCTCAACCTCAATTAGGTCAAGCAGCCCATCCCCCTAACCTTCTAGTCCTTATCACTACCAAATCCTTATGATAAACTATGATGAGGTTAATCCCTTTGATATCACCCTACAAACTCAAGCGCATCAATATGACAAGCCATCGACTTTTTTCGCCACTAAGTCCAAAACCAAAGCATCTGTTGAGCCTCTTATGACATTAAATGGTCTGTTATAGATCCCTCAACCTAAATTTGAGGCCATTCCCAAGATCCTAAAGGGACCATTATGCCGTAATGTGGATTCTAAACAAGTTACCTATACATACAGTATAGTAGATGACTTGGCGCAATCACCTTTTGCCATGTCAATGTTGGAAGTCCTCCAGTCATTCCCATCTGAAAAGAAAGATCTACTAACTACTTTGGGCACAGTAGATCCTTCTAACAATCATTTGATTTTCTTCCCAGTTGATACATCATAATATCCCCCATTTCCTTCATTCGTTCCTTTCTAGATACCAATTTGAGTCCGTAATGTTGTCATCTCCCAATGCATCATTTACGAATGTGCATCCACTTGTGTGATGTCTGCTACTGTTTGGAAACAAATTAAGTCACCTGAGTTGTTCCCCTCCACCATCACTTTACATGCTTGGGACAGACACTCTTCCTAGCCTCTTGGCATGTACTACAGCTGTTGAGTGACCCTTGCAAGCAAGACTCTCCATGTCGAAATTAAGTTTATTGATGCCCCTTTAGATTACAACATTCTCTTAGGTCGTAGTTACACATATGCAATGTTAGCTGTCGCATTTTTGGTTTTCCACAATATACGCTTCCCCCATGAAGGGAATATCATCACCATCGATTAGTTTCTTTAATACGATGTAACATATGTGACCTCCCCCAAGTCCATTATCTCATCAATGTCAGATAAGCAGTCTTCAACTCCTCTCACTAGTGTTTCACCCGGAGCCTAAAAATATTCCTCATTGTTGAGTGCTTTCCCTAGTCCTCCCCCTCTCATCTCAGAGCCTAAGTGTTTGTATGTTACAAGCGTCATAGGATACTCTCAAGCAGTCTGGTACATCCAATCAATAGCCAGCTCCTCAGCACCCTGTTATTGCCATCCCAGTTGAGCCCTCTGGATCCACCCCCTAGGACCTCCTCCGTTTATGGGTGCCTCTTCTATGTTTCCACTAGGAACTATTCCTCCAAGTCTCAACAATCTAGGAGCTATTTCACCAAGACATTACCCTGTAGGCTAGATACTTGCTTATTCCCCCCTCTGGGAATTTTTTATGTCCCTGTCATGACTTCACTGGTCCTTCCTAACATGACTTTGGGGATCTCGGTATGGTACATCGATCGCCCTACAAGCATTCTACCTGATCAACTAAGACCTTATCACACTTTGACCCTAGTTCAACTGGTCCCTACCACCCCTGTCGCTGCTTCAGTTCCCTCACAACCTCAACAAGAACCAATTCTTATTGCGAAAGCATCTAGATAGGGGGACAAAGCTAAAAGGAAAGAACCTAGGGACAAGGCTCTCTAAGCTCCTCCAGCCCCTAAGGCCCCAAAGTCATCACCTCTATGCACTTTGTGTAAAGTTGTTGGCCATGTAACCAATAATTTTCCCGAGCTTCCTCATCTCAAACCTTTGGTTCAAGAAACATTCCCTGAGTCAAATATCTCCCAATTCCATGTTAACTTGTCGGGTCCACCCAAGAAACTTAGAATGTTACGGGCAAATCACCCTTCTGCCTTGTGTGATCATCATGGTCACCATTCTCATTGTTTCCCTTGTCTCGATGAATTTCAGAATTTCTTTGAAGTGCTTCGCAAATACAAGACCACTCATATTGGATCACCTACTCCTCTACCCATGGATTCTAGTACCACTAGTAGACTAGAACAGGGGGACTCTAGTCCCACCATTGTAATCCCTCCATGACGAACACCATGGGCCATGTCCTTTACCTCTCGTCATCCTTGATTTCCTTGCAGAAAAACCTTTCTGAGGTTTCTACGCATGCTTCTATCGAACCTCTTTCGACATAATCCCAAGTCTCAACATCTATAGATCCTCCATCTACTAGCTCGTTGTCTACCATTTCAGATGATGCGTATGTGAACCTTCTTTCTCATGATGATACACCAAGCATTACCACCACATCATGTAGTCTATTTTCCTCCAGTCCTTCCATCTTCCATTCCGATGAGGACATCATGGAAGCCATGACTACCCCTGATTATCCTTGGGACGATATGCACCATTGTGCGTACTTCCTTCCATATTTGGAGTCTACCACTCTAAATACGTATAGTATGCAAATAACATACTGGGGGGCACATAGGCCCCTACATCTCCTTATCATCCTTTGGATGATCTCGTGCCAAGTTGGGCTGAGATACTTGAATCCCATTTTCAAGCACTTGAAACACAATGGCACTCCACAAAATTGTCCTACTAGGGGGCATCATTCCCACCTTTACATACCAGATCAGTCCCCTCCATCACATATGCTTTCGGAAAGTATCGCATGCTTGGGGGCATGATGGTTTTCTCCTAGCCATCTTCTCAATTTATTAACACGACTCTCAACCTAAGTCCCACTGGATCTAGGTATGATCGATTATCCTCCCATTCCTTGGTTAGTTTGTCCTATGGGCCTCTTTGACGAGCCATATGCATATTGCATATCGTAGATGTTTGATACCATATCATCAAATATTCTACTCTATGTCCACATAGTCCCCATGTTTGACTTAGTGGGTGAGAATGATTCTAGACCTCCTCTAGTAGTTATTCTCCTTTTCCTCTTCCCTTAATTCTTCACCATGAACCATTTTTCCAAGAAGCATTAAGGCCATCTTTAGATAATTAAGGCCACTTGCCTGAAAGTTGTATATATTGATTCCGATGGTCTATTTATCCATTATGATCTCCATAAGATTTAGGGCCTTCTCCTCTCAAATTGTAGGGAAAATGCCCTTTTATAGGAAAACCCACAATTTTTCTAACACACATTGTAGCCGGACTATAGCTCCATTTGAAAAACTGTTAGCACCATTGGAAATCTCTCACTGAGTAATATAATGGGTCTTTCTTAGTTTTTGATGATTAGACACTTCACCTAGAAGCCATTTTTCCAAGGAGGGTCACTTCGTCGCCTCTCAAAATCTAATTTCTTCATATGCAACACTTGTACTTTTGGGACCACCTTCCCTTGGCACCTGTCATCTCATGTGTCAATTTTCTTCATGATTAACCATCATTTACTCATGCTTTCATGGTCCCCACTTGGCCTTTTCTGTGTGGCGGCATCATCAAGTCACCCTTATTCAGAGCATCCATGATGAGTCACCCTTACATCCATGGAGTCTGTTTCATGCCCCATTATATCATGTCATAGTATGCCATCCATATTTTCATATTGTTCATCTTGTGTTGCCCATTTTGGCCTCCAGTCATACTGTTCCCATCCCCTCCAGAGTTGAGTCAATTGTTGCCAAGTCAACCATGCACTTTATGCTCTAATAAGGGAAGTTGTCTGTTTGTCCCTCGATCTCACTTTTTCCATTATCCCTGGTGTCAGTCCATCAATCACATTACTATCTTCCCTCATGCCTTAGTTGATGATCCTCATTTCCTAACCTATCGCGGGCCCTATTCTATCGACATTAGCTCATTTATTCTAGAAGAACAGCCTAGAGGGCGGTGTATCATGGTTCTAGCTTCCATTCTTGTTTGGTGCCTCAGATCGAGTAGAAGGACTCATTATTTCCCTTTGACTTGGTTGTTTCATGCTCAAGATTCATATACTTGATGGTCTAGTGATGCAACAGATTGTACGAGTGATTCCTAGGTGTGTGGGAGATGCTTCAGACCTCAAGAGGGGGTGGCCCTTCAGGTAGCCCCCCACATGCCCGGATGCATTCCTATTATGCTACAACCTCAGATGCAATTCCGAATATTTGATGGGTTTGGTTCCTACTGATCATAGTGTTCATAGCATGCACGTCTCCTTTAGATAATCCATTCAGTTTTGCAAAGCCCTTCCCTGTTCAACAGGATTCTTCGGTTGTTTTACCCTCCCTCCCACCCATTTTTTGAGGGAAGGGTCATTATATATCATGTACTCGGATATTATTCTATTCATTCCTAGCTCATGTTTTCCTAGGTGCATTATGTATATGGGACACAATGTATTATTTCCTGGCTCTGTTATGCCATCATGTCATGTACCATTCAACATGTACTTCATTGCTCATTTTTATGTTTCTGGGCACACCATTATTTTTGTACTAAGGTATCTCGGTGGGTATTGGTATGCCCCCCACCTCATTGAGGTCCAGTACCACACCATAAAAGGAGACTTGCATTGGTCTTGCCCCCTTTGTCCCTATCCTCTTTTGCTCCAGCTTTATTGGTCTCTATCTCTCTCTCTTTGACTCCACTATGTTGTCCAGTGATTGTGTCTTTACAACGTACTTCAGCCATACATTTTGCTCCTAACACTCATACGTTGGGGGGAAATCTGTTATCACCAAAATATTCATCATCTAGCCTAATTTACAAGATGGATCGAAGTACACCATGTAAGGCCAAATTTACCATAGTAAAATTGCTTTCATTTTGAGAAATTACTTAATAAACACCTTTGTTAAGTAATTTTATATATATATATATAATTATTATATATATAGATAGATAGATAGATATATATAGATATATATATATATATATATTTATCAAGTAAGAGTAGGACCTTCTATTAAACTTTAGCCAAATATAAAAATTTACATGAAGCCCGCACCAGCTCTGTCAGAGTTTAATAGTCAGCAGGGTAGGCCGAACCAAACCATTCACCCAAAACCAAGAGAAACCAAAACAGGAAAACCGGGGAGAACTACCAAACAATCAACGCACAAGGCCATTTGGTAGTGTTGTCGTGCATCAAAAGAGCCTATAAATGCTTGGAGGGATATTCCATCGAAATAGAGGTCAGAAAAGGCCACAATTGACTTGCCATGGGTCCACAAAAGGTCAAACGGACTCGATGGAAATTAAAATTGTCAAACGGACTCGATGAAAATTAAAAACTTAACACTCTAATCTTTTTTCAGGTCCAACCAACTAACACAAACAAATCGTCATTGTTGATCAGCTGACTACGATCCATCGGTCTTCATGAATAGCGAAAGGTCAAGAAGCACGATAGTTAACCGCCTGATGATGGTGGTTTTCTCTCTCCTCACTCTGCTACGTGTCACACGAAGAGTGGAATCAAAGCCAAACTTGGAAAAAATAGAAACCATTCAGACCCCGCCCGATATACCACTTGTGGTTTTGGAACAGTTGATATGTGAAAAATACAAACACACCCTTTCGCCACGTGTTGTTCTTCAATTCCATCCAGCAGGCAAATCTTGAGCCAATCTCATCCACCAAGAGTCTCTGTCAAACACCACCTCATCTTGTGGTACTATCCAAGTTAAACATTTCATCATTCAATCAAAAGAGTTCCAGACTTTGGAAAATAGCCGAACCAAGGGGTTTTAGACTGTATGGGGTTCTCCATCCTCCCGTTGGTCTTCTAGGTCCCTTTAATCCATCTTGTTAGTCCATAATTCCATATCCTGGGTTGCCTGACAAAGACATTCCTCCCGTAATTGGACTGGAGGTAATGAATCCCAAGCATACCTAGAATCCCTGTGCCTATTGGTGACTCCTTCATTTGTAAATTGATCTGCTAACATATTAGCTTTCCTTTTGACATGAACAAATCTGACAGTTTTAAGCATTCGCAGGTGAGAGTAGATGTAGTAAAAAACCTGCAAAAGCTTCCAGTGCTTTGACACTTTATCTGGAGAGGTTCCATTGCTAATTTTCTTAGCTGCTCTAATAATTAATTTTGAATCCACTTCAATTAAAACATTGTGTGAACTTGAATCCACCAGGATTTTCAAACATTGCTCTAATGCCATGAGTTCAACCATGTTATTAGTGGCCTTCCCCAAGTGGCCATGGAATATTTTATGTATTTGTCCCTGATCATCTCTTATGGCACCCCCAAATCCCACTAATCCTGGGTTGCCCTTAGCTACTCCATCAATATTAACCTTTAAGAAACCATAAGGAGGGGGCTTCCAAATTTTAACACCTTTATTTATTAGGCTCACTGCCTTTATTATTCCCAGAGGACTGATAGACTGGAGACTCAAGTGAAGTATAATTCTCTCCTCTTGGGGCAAATGAGGATCTTTAGGAAGGGTTCTCAATAAGCTTCTTACTGTATCTTTGAGTTCCCTTAGAATTTTCTCAATTATGTGTTGGGGCAAGCTTGTTTTGTTTTTGAAGATCCGACTGTTGCGCTCTTTCCAAACATTCTAGATGACAAAGCCTAGAACCAAAATCCAAGATTTATTAACTATCTCATTCCTTGAGAAGTTTTTCCTCCAATTCTTCAGAGTGTTGGATATGCTCATATTATCTCTATCAGTTTGTTTAAAAATGAAGGCCACCCTGTCCCACACCTTTGAAGTGAAAGTACAAAGGTTGAGAAGATGTTCAATTGTCTCCTCATGAGCGCCACATAGGTAACATTTGGAAGGACCAATGAAGCCTTTCTTAAGGAGATTCTCCCAAGTTAAGATATTCCTCTTATGCACTAGCTAGTTGAATAACTTTATTTTCATCTAGTGTGGACTTTGCCAAAGTTTCTTCAAGACTTGATCAGGATTCACAAAGTTAAATCTTGTGACTTCTTGTTTTGCCTCTTTGAGGTTAAAGTTACCTTCAGTGTTCTTTCCCCATATTAATTGATCTGTTGAGGAAGAAACCAGAATCCTTCTATGTTCTAGCTCCTGGGTGAGTTCTGCTACCTTGGTCTTCAGCGGGTTTTCATCACTGTATCCTAGATCCTTCCACTTCCTCCAATTGCCATTTTTCCTTCCCCGATCCCAAAAGTCTTTTACCAAAAACATGAATTTTCTATCTATGGCACTTTTGAGAGCTGCAAGTTCATCCCTACAGAGGATGGGTTCCTATTGCCAGTTGTCCTCCCAAAATTGTGCAAGGTCCCCTACTTGAATTTCCCAAAAACAATGTTGCTGAACAATACTTTTATTATCCCAGGCAAGGTTCCAAATATGGGAACCCCTGATTTGCCCTAACATTCTAATGTGATCCTTCTCCTGTTAGTACTTGGCATACTTTTGTTTCCAAAGCCTAGCCCATGGGGCATTCGGTTCCTTAATCCATCTCCACCAAAGCTTGGCTCCTGAAACTCTGCTGAGGGTCTCAGGATCATGAAGCCCCAGTCCACCATGGCTCTTGGGCTTGCAAAGCTTGCCCTAGGCTACTAAATCCCACTTCTTTTTCTCTTCCCCTCTGCCCCATAGAAAGTTCCTTTGTATGCCTCTTATCTATTTCTTAATAACTTGAAAAGCAGGAAGAGCTAAAAACATGAAAGTGGGAATGGCCTGCAAGACCGCCTGTGTGAGCCCAAGGCATCTTGCCAGATTTAGTGACCTGCATGTCCATTTTCTGACCTTGTCCTGAAGTTTATTTAATATTGGCTCCCACACTTTCTAGCTTAGATGTTTGTCAGTAAGAGGAATGCCAAGATATTTAGAAGGTATTTGTTCCCTTTGAAATCCAAGAATTCTGTTAATGTTTCTCTGAATAGCAATATTAGTGTTAAAGAAGAAAACTTTGGACTTGTTGAGGCTTACCTATATGCCTACTGCAATAGCAAAGTCATTTAAGATGTTTTTGATTGCTCTGGCTTCCCTGACTATGGGTATGCCCTGTAACATTGTATCATCCACAAATTGTTGATGAGTGTTTGCCTCTCCATCCGCGGTAAGTTTGATACCCTGAATTTGTCCTTCCATCATGAGGACGAAGAGGAATGGTGAGAGCGGATCTCCTTGTCTGAGCCCTCTAGAGGGTGTGAAGGTCCTTGAAGGAGATCCATTAAGCAGTATGGAAACACTGGTCATGGTAACTAATTTCATGACCAACCTTATCCAATTTTGGTCAAAACCATAGGCTTTTAGAATTACTCTTATGTAGGACCAGCTCAATTTTTCATAGGCTTTCTCTAGGTCCAATTGAATGATCATGCCAGCTTGTTTGTTGCTTTTGAGAGAGTGTACCACCTCATGAGCTTGGATAATATTGTTGAGGATTTGTCTTCCCTCCACATATCTTGTTTGCTCCTCTGAGATGAGAAAGGGTAGAAGTTGTTTGACTCGATAGGTTATTACTTTGGAGATAATTTTATACACCACATTACATAAGGCTATGGGCCTAAAACCATCCAGAGTCATGGCATTTTCCTGCTTTGGGATAAGAGCCATGAAGGATGCATTCAGAACCTTCAATACCATTTTGGATCTCCCTGAGTCCTCCACAACCTCGAGGATATCATGTTTAACAGTTTCCCAACAAGCTTTGAAGAAGTCTATATTGAATCCATGCAGGCCTGGTGTTTTTCCATTATGCATTTCATTAATCTCTTCACTAACCTCCTCTTCTGATACTAGCCTGTTGAGATTGTGGTTGTCCTCTCTGGTAACTAGCTGAGGGATATACTGAGTGAAATGGTCAATGAAACTAGATCTGTCCTCTAGTGGCTCTTTTGCAATATTGTAGAAGTGTTGTACAAGGACCGATTCCATATCATTGTGAGAGACAAGGTAAATACCTTGAGAATATTTGATCTTTGTGATTCTATTTTGTGCCCTATGAGCCATAGTGGATTTATGGAAGAATTTTGTATTTCTTTCTCCTTCTCTAATCCATTTTATCCTGGATTTCTACCTCCAGAAAATTTCTTCTTGTAAGCATCAATCCTCCCATTCTTCCTGCAGAGAGTCAGTTACTTTTTGCTGCTCTTTGGTGAAGCCATCTGTGATTTTGATCTGATTGATCTCCTGGAGCTTCTGTTCAGTTTCTCTTTTGGCTTTGAAGATATCTCCAAATTCCTTTTTGTTCCAAGCTTTAAGCTGGGATTTGGTATGTTTAAGTTTCCGCTAGAGCATGTGCATTTTTGTGCTCTGAATATTTAACTCCTCTCTCCACCATTTATCAATGTTATTAGTGAAATTAGGGTGTGAGAGCCAGGCATTTTCAAACCTGAAAGGTCTATTTATTGATGTGCCCATGAAGGTGGGTTCCAACTATACATGCCAATGATTTGATCCTCCAAAGGGTAGAATGGAAGCTATCATCGCAGGTCCTATGAGAAGGAGGTCCTCTGAAATAATAAATTTATAAAGTTTGGAAGCAACTTGAGAAGACCCTCCCCTTTTGTTGTTCCAAGTGAAGGTTCCATTAATTTTTTCAGTATCCACTAGGCTCATGTTCATAATGAAGTTTTGTAAACCTATGGAGTCTGTGCCTAGCTATCTAGTGCCTCCTTTGTTTCTGAAAGAGATCTTATCATATTGAAATCTCCTGCAATGGTCCAGGGAAAAATGGGATGTATTGCTCTTAGATCCTCCAAGGAGATGAGAACCCTGAGTTTGTCTACTTGCTTTTGAGGTCCATAAACATTTGTAATCATGTATATCTCCTTATCCCCTACAAGTTGACATACCATGGAGAGATAGTTCTTGGATGCCTCAACATCTAGGATTCCAAATTTCTGTGGATCCCACAAAGTGAGAATCCCCACTGCCGAGTTATTTGCCTTAACCTCTAAATACTCATATTTGATTAACCACTTATTGTGAATGTCTCTTATCTTATCCATCGAACATTTTGTCTCCTGAATAAAAACCATGTCTAGTTTTACTTCTTTCATTCTGTTACTAAAAATTCTTTGTTTCCTTCTATTCCCTATGCCTCTAATGTTCTAGGTTGTGAGCTTCATTAACAAAGATTAGTAAGGGAATAACTAGTAATATCTTTCATCTTACTTGAGTTGATCAAATGTTTTCCACATTCGTTCAGCAGCTCATTTTGTCTCTTTCTTCCTCTTTTCCTACTTGAGTTCTTTAGAGATTGTGCCTGTGAATTCTCCATCATCTTGACCCCACTTGGCTCCTAGCTTTCATGATTTATTTTGACTCCAGCTCCCTTCTCTTGTGACCTCCATAGAAAGAGATATTGTACTTTGTCATTGTCCTCTTTTGGCAGGAAGTCCACTCCTATGTTTTTTCCTTGTTTTAGAAATTTCTCTAGATCTAGATTTTCCCTATCTAGAATCTCCTATAGCTCACTTGGATTCATCTCCTGGTCCCTACTAATCGCCATGAAGATTGGTAGATTGTCCTTTTGTTGGTTTTTTACTGTGATATCCTCCATGTCAGCTACCTTATCCTACTCCTTTGTTATGTTCTCCATGTCCTGGACTATCTCCTTGTTCCCCTCTTCTTCCTCTAGGTATTGAAGTTGTTGTGTCTTGTATGTCTGTACTCATTTACCTTCTTGTGTGGACATTTTCCCCCTTTCCCTTTGCTCCTGACCTTGGTGAAACCCTCGTGATCTCTTTCCACAGTGGTTTTCTGGTTACTTTCCCTATTGATTATGGGGCAGTCTCTATATAGATGCCCATGTTCATGCCATTTGCGGCACCTAAATGGTATGTGCTCATAGTCCACAATCCGCACCCATTCTTCATCATATACCTCTAAAGTTATCGCTTCTAGAAGGGCTCCAGATAGATCCATTTCCACACATATTCAGGCGAAGGAGGTATACCTTCCTTTCGGAGTTGCCTCTGAGATCTTTAGAAATTGCCCCGGCATGTTACCTATGATTTTGAAAGATTCTAGTAGCCAATAATCTAGAGGAAGGGAGTGTAATCTGATCCAAACCGGTACTAATGTGAATGTTTCATGTTCTAGGACAATGTTCATCATCCATGGCTACATGTAGAGTCCTGCCGCAGCATAGAAATAGGGCCCCCTTTCAAACACTCTATCTTTGTCCTTTAGGCTTGTGAACACTACTGTGAAAAAGCCCTTAGAACCCAGATGTAAATGTATTTCTCCCTTTGGATTCCAATGGCTCCTTATCTAGACGTGTAATGCCCTCTCCGTCGACCATAACCCCATGAACTTACATATGATTTAATGTTCCATCATATGATCCCTATGTGCCTGTATCACTGGGTCACTCAATACGACTCGGGGGATAATGCCTGACTTGGGTTTGCAGAACCCAATTGTCATTATGGAAGCCGGTCTTTCACTGCTGCCTCCATTCTCCTTTGCTTTCCTTGTTTCCTGTTGAATTCCTTCCTCATCTGGATGTCTTCTTCTTCTAGATGTCCCCTAACTTCGTGGTTCTGAAATCTTCTCTAGAGGTTTTTTGAAATGCTTCTTTCCCGTGTCCTTACTTCCTTCTATGACTACATGACTATAGGAGGGAGTAGCACTCCCCACTACGCTCCCCACCATGGTACCCTGAATCCAAAACCCTATCTTCAACTCCAACCCTAGCTTCCTCCAGTAGTATCACCCTCTTTCAACTATGAATTTTCATTCTCAACTTCTAAGATCTCTTGGATGAAAAGGTGAGCAGGCTTGGCCCAGGATAAGTCACTCATGCGACTAGTCAACGCCCTTGCTCAAGTTTGAGCACAAGACCTGACCGTCTTTGTGAGTCCAACTTTACCAACCAGCTGCCTCCACCAACCTTAGTAATTTATAATTAAACCCATGAAGAATAATTAAATAAATCACTATTTATTTGATTTTCTTCTAGGAATAATTAATTAAACCATTGTTCAATTATTATTCCTTGTCATATTTGACCTAGTTATGAAAAATCAACAAATAAATTATTAATTATCTTATTTTTCTCTAGGAATAATTAATTAATCACTAATTAGTTATTATTCCTTGTCAAAATTGACTAAATCCCTTAGGAATAATTAAATAAATCATTATTTGTTTATTATTCATTAACCAATTCCTTGCGCTGATAAATAAATCATTTATTTATTTATTATTTCTAAATAAAAGATTAAATATTTTTTCCCTCCTAACAAAAAATAATAAAATATTACAAGGGGTTATTCCAAGAATGGGGTTAATAATATTTTATTATTGCTCATTATTCGAGGATAACTCAATATTTTGTTATAAATAGAAGGGTTTTCCATTCATTATTCACTTTTGATTATTTTCATTGTTTCACTCACTATTGTAACTCTGATTATTTTCATTGTCGCAAACCATTATTTGTTGGGTTTACACATGATAGAGGAGAGAGACTTTACCCAAACTGAAGACGTTTCAGGATAGCCAAGAACCCATCCCATAGAGGGGGACTGGTAACATTTATTTGTTCCCTACACAGGTGTTATAATAAAACTATTCTTTGTATATCTGGTTTCCATTGGATTATTGGAGTTATTACTATTTCTTTTTGTTGTTTAACTATGATTGTGGCATAGATCAGGATTTTGGCAGGTTTTGATTCTATCAGTTGTTGCGGATCTACAATGTTTAGCAGCCATTTATATTGTTAAGATTGTTTGTCATCCACAATCTTAAGTGGGTTCTTTTTGTACATCTTTGAGAAAAAAACACTACAAAAACATTTAATTATTCCTAGAAGAAAATCAAATAATAATGATTTATTTAATTATTCTTCATGGGCTTAATTATAAATTACTTAACAAAGGTGGTTTATGAAGTAATTTCTCACATTGAAAGCAATTTTACTATGGTAAAATTGGCCTTACATTGTGTACTTTGATCTATCTAGTAAATTAGGCTAGATGATCAATTTTTTAATGATAACAAGAGGGGCACTAATTCCATTGCTTGAAGAAGGAGAATGCTTGAAGGAATTGTTGTTTTAAACTTCTTTCCTAGTTGTTTGAAATGGTCTTAATGGGATGAATGTGCCATAAGTATAACCAATAAGAAAAGGATAGTCCCAGGTCTCCTTATCCTCTAACAACAAGCAAATAGCACAAAAGCTTAATGAAGTGGCATGGTTACGCTATCTAAGGGATGGGATACATGGACCCTCGATAAGAGGAAGGCGGTTGGTCGTTGAAAAGGAAAGGAAAAATCATGCGAAGGTTTATGAAGATGAAACACACAAACAAAAAATATCCCTCTCTTGCATATATGCAGTGGCTAAAAAAGGAAGGAAAACACAAAGGACGATGTTGAGAATTGTTATGGAAGAAGCAGAGAATGCAACATCTCATATTGTTGTTGCTAAGCATTGAAGAGAAGTTAAAAACCAGTGGAAGAACCTTATGAGGGGTTGGATGGTCATAAGAATCACAGATAGTAGTGGCTTTCCTATAGGGCTGAAGAACCTACTGGGAGCTTGTTGATTAATGAATCTGTTGGGTTGGAGAGATTCTCCCTAGTGCTTATGAGGGTTGAGGAACCACCAATATTTTCTGTGGGGATGAAGTTTTGGTGCTTGACTCACTGATGAACCACATGGAGATTCATCTCTTTACTGATCAATAGCTAATCCACTGATGAAACTTCCTTAATTGTGGGCTCCCTTCTCTTGAAAGTGAGCTAGAGTTCTCTGCATTCTAAGATGTTTTCACAGATGTGAATATGCCTAAAGAATGTGTAAGATAATATGTGTAGTTGACGAATGAAGTTAGTGTGGCCTTATGAAATCCTGTTATGGTTGTTTTTATTGGTTAAAAGTCCTCTAAAATAACTCCTCAAGATTTTGAATCTGGCTTGATAGTGATAGCTACAAGTGATAGTGATTATAGCTTGTATATGGTTGGGTGGAGAGTTTCAATCTCAGTGTTATTTGTTAGACCCTTTATATCATAAGATAAGTGTTACTCAAGTATTGCACTTGGATATTATTGTGTTGGCTCAAGGACTGTATTGACATTGATTTAATGTGTTGAATTATGCCTCTAACCTAATATGGAATGGGATTTCTTCCATCATTGAGGAATGATGATTTCTTATGAGAATTTGGGTAATTGGAGGGATTCTTGTCTGCATTCATGAGCTCACATTGTGTTCATTATGTACCAAGAGGTTGGTGGACCTCCAGACTGTTTTGAACTCGTTTTCTATTATTACTATCAGTCTATGAGTTTTGTAGACCTCCGAGTTGTTGCAAGCATGAATTTTGGCTAAAGAGCCTCAATGATTATGAATCGGAAATTCCTTGTTCTTTTATCGTATTTCTCACAAAACTGACTATTAAGCCTTATTCCCTAATTGTAAGCTCAGGAAGGATAGTGATTTATGTGTATGGGGAGGCCATATCCATATAATTTCTCATATTATACAAAGGTGCTACCTTCACCCAAATGTGGGAGTTAATCCCCTTCACACATGTTTTAATCATGAAGTGGAGCGGGGAAGGTGTTCATATAAGAGCGCGGGGAAAGACTCTCTTCATGTCGTTCACAAAGTGCACTAACATATGCCTTATACTATCATTCATTCCCTTTAGTGAAGCCTCCTTTATATGGCACTTGGCGATAGTGGCGTATGACCTATAACCTTGGAATTTAAAATTTAGAGTCAATGCAAACTTAACATGCCCCGTGATTCCCCTAACTCCTCCAACATGTGACCAATATTTTTAACCGTGGTCCTCTGAGACATGTCACCCCGACCCTGCTACTCCTTTAAGTGCCTAAGGTAGCTCAACAACCACATGACCACTCTCAACATTTTTCCATTAGGCATTTGTGCTCCACCCCCCACATGAGCCCAAATCCTTGTTACCGTGGCCTCCTCTTAGAAATGCACTAACATTTCCATCAGGGGATCTCCTTCTGAGATGGTGTAAATAACAGTGAGGGCCCATTTCACTTGGTGTTCATTCTCTTGCTTTCCCGTACTCAATTATGCCCTCATGCTATGTTGCCTCAGCATTGATTCATCCCAATGTCTCCTTCGTTGCAAACCATTATACCTTTTGGAAGACATAATCTGGGGAGACAGGAAAGTTCCCATCTCCCTCTCTTACATTTTTTGGCATGGTAATAAGCTCGTCACCTCTGTGTTGGTAAATACTTGACATGCCTTGTCCACACCCACTAGCTACCATGTTCGCTCGACCCTCGTCATCCCGACAGTTTTAGTTGATGGTTATAATGGAATGCCCATGATTGAAGCCCCAGGGTGAGGTGGCAAGGGTACCTCACGCCCTTTCCTGTTAAATGAATTTATATGTATGTTTTGATTCCTTCCATTAAGCTTTATGAGCCGAAGAAATGGTTCAACCCGTGACTTGGACTAAGAACGTGTCGATAACTAACGAGTGACATATGATATCGACATCCAGGAGGGCTCCATGTGGGAACCACATGGGAACCACATGGGAACCACATGGTGTGGCACTATTTAATTGGCCATGACTTTAATCAACCATACTTGATGATCCGAGAGTTGGGTTGGGACAAATTTTATATCGTTGGAATTGTCTCGATGAGACAAACACAATTGCATTGTTCGTTTTGAATTTCATAAAGGTGAAAGAAAAATGGAAAATTTAGATCCCATCTCTATAAAGTGACTATGGAAATCTGGTCATCATAGTAAAGGCCTCCTGTTAACCTTACCAAGGTACTGGGATTAGTGCGGGTGTGTTACAAAGTGGTATCAGATTGACTATGGAAATCAGGTCATCATAATTTATGCCTCCTGCTAACCTTACTAAGGGACTAGTATTAGTAGGAGATGTGTTAAATATATCCTTACTACCATACCTACACTAAGTCTCAATTTCCTTGCTCAAAGCAATGTACTAATATATGCACCTATTGTGGATCTCAGTCTCATCGTGCTTCTACTCTGATAAGAATCTATCATGGATATTAATGAAGAGCATATGAAACCTATATACGATCTCAAATTTGATACCACCTCAGTGGTAATTTTCTGTTATACCACCTATATTTCCCTTAAGGGCTTCACATTGTTTTAGTGTAGGTTTTAACCCCACACAAATATTTTATCTTTGAAACCTAAACCGGGAAAACCAACAATCCTTTTTTCAACATATTATCTTCACAATGTTACAATACAATATCTATATGATGTAGCATTCATAAACCTCAATAAATTAACTATGGATTAGTATACAACCATATTTCCTTTGATTGAATCTACAAAACCCTAAGCGAAACCACCATGCACTAAAAAATGCTAAAATTGAAAACTACGTGTTGAAAACCACTAAAAATGGGCGCAAAAGAGGCCTATTGTTTTTCCTAGGGTGTTGTTCTAAACCCCATGCAAGGGGGGTATCACCCTATGCATGCGCCCCAAACAAGGGGGTTGATAGCCCTACCATGTGCATGGTGCATATAAATCATGAATGGGGTTAGTTATGCAAAGAATATAACACATACCCAACATTTATGTATCCCATGATTTCTAGTTGTGTGTGCCTTTAGTTGCATGTATCATGTCTCCTCGTGCTACACTTCAACAAACCAAGTGTGTCCACTTTCACCCACATGAAAAGATGTTGCAACTTGTCTTATATGTACCCATCCATATAAACCTAAATTTTGTTCCCAAACACTATATAACTTTGCAAAACTTATGATGTTTATGCTTTTGTGCATTCCCATCTTGGTTATGTGCATGTCCTCACTTCGAGGTCATGACAATACGACTCCTTAAAAATGTTTCCCTAAAATTATTATAAATAATGAAATAATATTAATATTTATGGATCTTAATAGTGTTTATATAACATAATAATTATTTGTATTAATTTTATTTTCAATCAATTTTACTATAAAGTCATTCACTAATCATCAAAATTATCCATTTGATAATCCACTTAATAATAGTTACATATAAATAATGTTCAAATTATTAAACATCAATATATATATATATACACACACACACACACACATATATATATATATTGGAATATTGGAGAAATCTAGAAGATTCTCCTAAATATAGTGTTTTTGTTGAACTATTTTCCTAATTAGTCTTAGATATGTTTTCAATTCCTATTTTCTAGAAATCATTTGACTAGATTGTAATCCTATATATGTAACTGATTGAGGCCTGGTGAATGCAAGTAAGTGTATAGTGTGAGTGATGTAGTTTCCTAAGTGACCGATTGTCTCACCAAGGACAGTCAACCCTTCTTCATTTGTCTTCTATTTTTCTATGTTGGTATAAGAGCATAGGTTACAGGACTGAGGGTTGTTGGAGCCAAGTGAATCTGGTGTGAGGGGTCATATTAGTGTGGCTATTGTGGGGTATGTGAGCGTGAAAGAAGTTGTGGAGAAATCAGTGTGCTGTAAACCTTTTGTCAGCATGTGTAAAGAGGTAAGCGTTGTGGTTGTCATGGAGCTATGCACATAAGGAGCCAAGTCTAGCATGTGTTTGAACATGACACAATAGTGTTGTGGTTGTGGGTCATTTATTAATAGTATTTGGGCCAAGTTGTGGTTGTTGTTTGACATAACACAATTATGGCTATTAACATTGTGAACCTTGCTAGAGTTTAATGCCAAATATGAGGGTCTGGAGTTGAGGTTGTGCATTGAAATTGTGGCACATAGGTGTGCTTGAAAAGAGCCAAAGTCTATGTTGGCATGTGTGAAGGTGAAGTTGTGTTGTTGTTTGTGAGAATCAACTCTTTTTTGTCACAACAATTTATTACTTTTCTTATATTTCAAAGATATTTTTATTTTTTTTTGAAGTGTTGTGAATATGTGTGTGTGTGTGTGTGTGTGTTATTTGTATTATATGCATCGAGGTTCACTTCCACAAAGAAATATGTGTGAGCGGTTCAAATTTGAATGTTGTGTGAAGAGTGGAGTGAATGGCATTTTTTTAATCGTTAGTAATAGCGAGAGTAAATTTGGAATCAATTGCTGCATAATTGGAATAAGTTGCTACATAATAAGATGCTACAAAATTGGAATCAACTGCTACGGAATTGGAATCAACTGATATAAAATTAGAATCAATTACTACATAATTAGAATAACCTACTATGGAATTGGAATTAGCTTCTGTAAAATCAACTACTATGGAATTGGAATTAGCTTCTGTAAAATCAACTACTATGGAATTGGAATCAGTTGCTACATAATCAACTGCTACGAAAATATTGGAATCAGTTGCTACAAAATTGCATAAACCCAATTTAAGACTAGGCTATGTTATTGAACTTCTTTCCTTTAAGTTTTTTATGCATCATTTTAAATATTCAATCGTTGTGTGTGTGGGCTTAAAATTTGTTGATTAATTTGAAAGTTGCATAAATTTCTGCTTCAAGATGGCTAATCCTCTAATAGGATACATACCTAAATGAAGAAACCAAGTTGGATGGTGACATTTACATGAATTGGAAGTTTAAAATGCAAAAATTAATGGAAGGCTATAATGTTTGGTTGATATCAATTGGAGATGAAGTGAAGCCAAAGGAAAATATAAGAGCTACAATTGCATCAATTTGAGATCGTGAGAAGTGAGAGACTAAGGAAAAAGTGTTGTTACAAATTTATGCAAAAGACAATATTATACCACATATTAGAGATTGCAAGATGTCGAACGATACCTAGACAATGCTCGCATATTTTTATGAGTCGAAGAATAAAAATTGACTTATGTCCCTAAAGAGGAAGCTTATTTATATTGAAATGGAAGAAAATGAAAACATCAATAATTTTATTTCAAGAATTAAGGACTTTAAAGATAAACTTGGAGATATAGGTGAATTCGTATCTAGAACTAACCTAGTCACTATAACCTTAAATGGAATGGTAGATGAGTATCAGATGTTCATCATGGGTCTTGAAGCAAGGGATAAGGATTCCATTTTTTATGATTTGGCAGGTATACTCATGCAAGAGGAAGAATGGTGAAGGAAACTTAAACCTCAAACTTATGGTTTGGCGTTGATGGAAAAAAGGGAAACCACCTTTCAAAGGAAGCCTTGGGAAGGTAATAAAGGAGGAAAGTCACCACAAGGAAAGCCATGATTTGGTAAGCCACCATTTGCAAAAGCATAGCTAGGGATGGGATTTCTAAAGGTAGATATTAATTGTCATTATTGTGGAAAGTTTATACACTACTCTATAGATTGCATGAAGAGGAAATATCATGAGTCAAAACATAGAAAAGAGGGGCACAATGGTAATTTTGTTGATGCAAAAACTATAGACTATTTTTTATAGATGTTACACTCCTGCCGAAATAAGTGATCCAAATACTTGGTTTCTTGATTTTGGAGCCTCCATCCATATGTCTTATAATAGGCTTTGGTTTGAAAACTTTCATGAAATTAACAATGGTACAAATATATATCCTGGAGATGATCTTGCACATGAAATTAAAGGGTGCGATGAGGTATTAGTGACAGTACCTAATGGTCACGTTAAACTAATCCATAATTCGATGTATGTTTCTAGTATTAAGAAGAATCTAATTTCAATATCTACTATAATTGATCACTGCTTGAAGGTTGAATTTGTAAATTCACATCATGTGGTGAAATACATGCATAATCACTTCAATGTCATCCAACAAGATTTATAATTGGAGGTTTATATAAGCTCAATGTGACAACCAAAATCCATCAAGCATTTGCATCCACAACCATGAAAACAAAATATCTTTGGCATCAAAAGATATGGCCACATTAATTATCATGATCTATTACTGCTTAAAAAATAAGGAATGGTATAAGGGCTTCCAATACTTAAGAATGAATATCTTGCATTTTGTGTGTGTGTTATATTCTTTCCATGACTGGCCCTGAAACAAATTGTTTTGAGGTCCAGGGCAGTGCCCCAGAAATTTTTTTATGGGCGGTTTTGTGTATGGTTTTGGGCATGATGGTTTTCTTCCCATGGTATTCTGTAGTTCCAATCAAGGGAACTACAATTATGTTCTAATCTAGGGTTAGTGGATTGGGGTTTATGAATGCTTCGACATGTATACATGTGTATTGTAACATTGAAAGGAACATAATTAAAAATCAATATGATAGTCTCGATTTTTGGATCCAAGGGGGAATATATATGTATATTTGTTTTTTGTTCTTGCCATTGTATATTTTTATGTTTAAAGTATTTGTTTGCAGGTAATTTTCTATACATGGTTAAAACCTACATTTGGTATCAGAGTAGTTTCAGTTTCAAGGGGATGCCTTTGTTGTTGAGGGTTTTTCTTAGGCTTGTGGTAAAACCTGTTCAGTGGGAGATCTGTGAGATAGATTTTTGTGGTGAAAGAAGATGGAAAACAATGGAAAGATAGAGATCAACTAATGGTTATAGTTTTGAGTTGTGGTAGCCCAAGATGGAGGATCTTTTGGTGGATTGAGATGAGTGGATTGTTAAGATTCAGGCACGACACCAATAAGAATGTCGGGAGAAGACTATTCGAAGTTAGATCGGAAGGTGAAGAGCACAATATCATTGTGTCTATAAGATTCAGTATTGTCGAATGTATCAATGCAAGCTATGACAAAGGTTTTGTGGGACAAGTTAAGTACTTTGTACCAGTCTATGTCTATGGTGAACAAATTGTTCCTACAGAAAAAGGTGTATAACCTGAGGATGAAGGATGGAGACTCGGTGACAAAGAATATGAACGCATTTAATATTGTGGTAATCCAATTGTTATCTGTTGATATAAAAATTTCAGATGAAGATAAGTGCATCAGTTTGTTGTGTTCTCTACCAAATTCATGGGATAGTCTGGTTATTTTTATAGGTAGCAATACAACTATCTTGATGTTTGACGAAATAGTATCTTCCTTGTTATTAGAAGAGATGAGATGGAGAAATACGAAGAGCCGGAATGGAGATGCCTTGTCTATAAGCAGACAGTTCCAGAATAGAAACATAAATAATTCCTCAAGTGGGAGATCTAAATGTAGAAGGAGATCCAAATCTCTAAGAAAATTTGTAAAGGTGTGCTGGAAATGCAAAATGGGAGGGCACTACAAAAAGGATTGAAAATATAAAATTACTGAGAAAGGAAAGGGATCTGATGATGCTCCTTCTACAATGGTGAAAACCACCTCAGATGAAGGTGGGGATGTGTACTTGGCTTCTTCTTCAAATACAATTTAGATCATGAGGCATGGTTGATTGACTCGGGTGCATCCTTTCACTTCACTACCCATAGGGAGTGGTTCTGCGAGTATGAAACATATGATGGTGGTGATGTCTTCTTAAGGGATGGAAAGAAGGCCAAAATCATCGAACGGGGAAAATTCAAGCTGAAGTTGCAAGATGGAAGGATTATAACACTTCCTGGTGTTTTTCATATTCCTGCATTGGCCAAAAATTTTATTTTTGTAAGCAAGATGGATGATGCAGGTGTAAAAATAGTGTTCGAGAATTATACCTACAAGATGGTTTGGGGAGCACTAGTATTGATGCGGGGAGTTTAGATTGGAACTTTGTACAAGCTTTTGGGTAGTACTGTTATTGATGGGTGCAACAGTTATGTGGTTCTTGAAAGTGGAGCAGAAAATCTAGTGGTCTTTGAAGAAAAGACCATGTTATAGCATCAAAGGCTTGGACATATTGGAGAGAAGGGACTTCAAATACTACATGATAATTGTATGGTAGAAGGTATGTCTAATTGCTCTTGGGATTTTTATTTCTGTGAACATTGTGTACATGGGAAGCATAATCGGGTGAGTTTCCACTTAGGTGCTAAGAGAGTGAAAGGGATATTAGAACTTGTGTACAGTGATGTGTTTGGGTCTATGTCAGTTCCATCACTAGGTAAGTCTGTGTACTATGTCTCATTTATAGATGATTTCTCAGAGGAATACATGGATATATTTCCTTAGGAAGAAATCTGAAGTCTTTGACAGGTTTAAAGAATGGAGGAATGAGTCTTCGCTATAGGCTTTTTGAGCCATTCTCGAATTCCATTGGAGCGGGAGATGGCTGAGAAGATGGGTTAGGAACATGCTACGTAGATTTTTCAGCTTTGCGACCATTGCAAGGGGGCACCCTCTGCACATATTTCTCATATTTTCTACCACTACGAAGGGGAACCCTCTGTACAATTTCTCAACTTTGCAATTGCTCTGAGGGGGCACCCACTGTGGGACGAAAAGGGAGGATGACAAGGAACAAACAAGGTGTTTGGCTCCTCCTCTACAAACTGAGGGGCCTCATGATATACAAGAGTCGAGGAAGAGGGGAACTCAGGAGGTTCTCCGTGTCGAGAAACATGAACCAAGTGTTTCAATTCTTGGCTCATGAAGTCAAGGTCCAAAAATTGTTCATGAATTTTGTGACAGAGGTGAAGGAAGTGGGTAGCAAAGTCCTGAACTGATTCACTAGCCTTCATTCTTAAACAAGAGATTATTTCATAGAAAACTTGTTGGTTTTACTTATCGAAGGCTTGATGGAGCTCCTTGAGGAGAGTAAGAAGGGAATGGATAGAAGCAGGTGGTAGGGTATGACACCACCGATTAGCACGACCTTCAAGGGTGAGGAAGAAAAGTACGCAAACAAGCTCTTCACTATCAATTTCATGAGATTCACAGAAATGAAGAAATCATAAATGTTCTTGGTTATGGACGTTCTGTCCTCACTGTTAAACTTTAACAAGGACAATTGATCGAGAAGCGCATAGGGGAGTGATAGTTGATTAAGGGAGAAATGGTAGAAACACCCTGGGAGCACGATTTGTGTATGATCCATTTTGATAAGAGATTCAAACTAGATGCAACGGGCTTAGCTTGTCATCTGGCCCTCCTTCTAGCGCCAGAAATGTTGACAGTGCTGGGTCCACCAACATTTAGGGGTTCTCCCTGGTATGAAGTCCCAACTAGACCTCACACCATTTGGTGTAGGAGTCCCATCCTGTATGATGGCTTGGTTTCCATTATCTTAAAGATATGCCTTAGCTCTTACTTGTCAGCACATGTGAGTGATATACTTAGTCTTCAAACAGTGAAGTACGTGTGACTGGTGAGTGCTTAGTGTAACTTGTGTCTAAGTTCCTTCAATATAGAGGGGGAGGGTGAAAGTGAGTCTCAGTTCGAGAGGTAGTAGTCCCAACTCAGGAAGAGATACACAAAACAAAATAGGATCTGTGCAACTTTTAGTGGAGTAGTCCACATGGATGTGATAGTCACAAACATTAAGGTGAAAAGATAACATGTACAACACCCAACATAGTAGTCCACATGAGTACAACAATCGTTATAATAATTTTACAAGAATGAATCTGTCTGGTGTCCAATGGAGTAATTCACATGGATGGGACAATAGTGATAAACAATACAACACATCTTCAACAATATGAGTACTAAAATAACCGAGGTAGTTCAACTATCTTAGTACAGGTTAAGAAAACATGCATTACACACGTTTAAATAATAGTCTTAGAAATGATACAACACATGCATGAAAACTTGTTGGCCTGTGAAAAGGTTTTTAATTAAGCGAAAATTCCAAGACATATCTATACACCATACATCACTAGCCCCAGGAGTGGGACATTGGAGCCACTCCTCGTTCCTCAAGAATAGACTACAGACTCTCAAGGCTATGAGGGAGGAACCAAGCTGAAAAGTCCCCATTTCATGTACATTGAGGGGGTATATATAGCCAAGGGTGAACTGACCATTGTGACTCTTGGTCTTCCCTCATGACTGTTCAACTTACATGACTCTTCAACTTCATCCATGGGTCTCTTGGACTTCCATGTTACATTACATTGATTACAAGAAGTATGGCCCATAGTAGTGATGTGGCCGAGATGACTCATGACACAATTCAACATGACATTACTAACATGTACATGCTAAATTTGGTGTCCGTGTCAAGCTATTACGCTGTTGAGTAATGAGTATGCTCTCGGTGTATCATATCTTCACCTCCACATGATCAAGTGTGCAGGGTCTTTGATGGTCTTCATGTTCGCTTGATGGTGCATGTGTATGTGTCCCCTTCTCTTGTTGCTTGGTATGCTTCATGTGTTCATTCAATCATGAGAAATTATTCTAGCATGTGCTCCTTCTTCATCTTGATTGTCGTCGTACCATGTTCTATTCATGTACAT
Source organism: Pinus taeda (assembly GCA_000404065.3). Classification (NCBI taxonomy): domain Eukaryota; kingdom Viridiplantae; phylum Streptophyta; class Pinopsida; order Pinales; family Pinaceae; genus Pinus; species Pinus taeda. The sequence continues at coordinate 248,138 of APFE030960966.1, forward strand.
GTTTCCAAAATCACTCATGACGAGACGACATCAAATCCAGAAATCTCCTACTCTACCATGATTCATTATTTTCCATGATTGTTTTGAGTGACCAGGAGGGAGGACAGGGTACTGATACTACACAGATTACAACTCAGGCTAGGATGTGGGAATGTGAAGTGTGGTCTGAACTACAGAGAAAAACTACATTGTTTTCACTGGGAAGCAAAATTGTGTAGTGAAGGGTACCAATAATAGTTGTAGGCCAGGACACTGAGAGAGATTACTGCGAAGATTATGGAGAGAGAGCCCGACAGGGTAGTCGAGAGACTGACAAGAAAAATGCACAGTTTTCTAGAGCAAGGCTAAGCAGAACTGTTAAGGGCTACTATCTAAATCTGTACAGTTTTCCAAGGCAAGCTAGGACAAAGCTACCGGGAGACTTGTAGGAAAATCTGCGCAGTTTTTTGGAGAAAGGAGAGGCAACGCTGCTGGTGGATGGGCAAGAAAATTTGGAAATTTTCCAAGGATAGTGCGGAATGTGGTAGTGGGGAATTATTGATCAAGAGTGCACAATTTCCAGAGGTAGTGCAATGCAAGCCAGTTGGGGAAAAATAGGTCAAGACTGTGCAATTTCCAAAGGTTGTGTAGAGCAAGCCAATCAAGGAACAACAGGTCATGACTTCACAATTTCTAGAGTCAATGTAGAGTAGGGCAACGAGAAATGACAAACATGACTGCAAAAATTTTGTAGTGCAAGGCAGGCAGTCTATGGAGCAGCTAAGCACGTCTGCATAGTTTTGGGGAATAGTGCAGCCGGGGGTCTCGTTGTTGTGTAGATTTTTAATACACTAGAGGGAGGCTTGATGACTGATGATGCGGGAAGCACAACTTGTATCAGGTTGGGAGGCAATTTTTGTGCAGTTCTGGGTAGTAGTAGGGTTACTGAGGGCTGATATTGTATAGTACAGCTCAGTCAGGGTCTAGTTGAAGGAGTTTGCTCATTCGACAGATATTTAAGGAAAAATGGAAGTGTGGGAGAAAGTGAACTCATGCATACATGACCTTTTGAACACACACTTAACATGACTCGATGACAAGACACCTCAAACCAACAAGACAAACATGAAAAAACATGACCCTCTACGAGAATGTCTAATGGTGAAAGAAACAAGTGCGACACTTGGGATGGACCTTGGGAGAACCATGATGCCACTTGTGCAACAGTGCTTACAACATTATGTGTGAGTGCGATAGGTGTTTGCATAGTCAAAAAAACTCATGCACGCAAAGACAAACCTTTGATATCACTAGAACAAGGTCACAAGCATGACATAGCAATCAACATGCCAAAGACGATAGTTGGTCAAACAAGCGAAAGGAAGCAAGACATGTAGGGGAAACACATGAAGTGACTTTTGTGTTTGCACACATGCATGTTATTGAAGATAGGATGATATGACAATGACAAGTAGTCCTGCAAACTACACTAAGAGATGTACTTTGAAAGGTGTTCTTTACTTACCATACTTACCCTCAATATGATCATGCATCTGACAGAGTTTTCATGCAATCATGATCTTTTTCCATCACTTAGTCTCTTCATCCTTCTCCTCAACTCCTTGGGAGTGATCTTAGCATGTCACCTTTTCCTATAGTCACCAAGAGATAGATTAGCATGGTTTCAGCATATAGTGACTGTTGCCGGGATGAGGCCCTGGGAGGCTCATCTATGCATTTTTTGAATGCAAGACAAATAAGGAATCTTGGACAACACTGTGTTGTTTTAAGGCATAGGACACTGTTGCGGGATGGGGTCCTGTGAGGACACCTCTACACAATTTCTGAGTGTAGTGTAGCCTAGGAAAATGGCAGGAAATACTGCTCAGTTTCTGGATGCAAGGCACTACTATGGGATGAGTTCTGGGAGGAAACATCTACCCAGTTTCAGGTTGCAAGGCACATTGAGAAGCTGAGGGAAAATACTACACAGTTTCTAGAGACAATGGGTTTCATTTGGAGGAAGGACATTGGAGGAAACAACTGCACAATTTTGGATGCCATGGGAGGCTGGGGTCTCTGCACACTGCACAATTCCAGCAGGAAATGGAAAAAGCTTAAGGGTTGTAGAAGAAAAGTGCATAGTTTTGGGAAGATGGGTGAGGCTAGGTTGCTCGAGAAATTGGATAAGTTTGAGACCAATGAAACATATGTAAATAGTGATAAAACTCGACTATGATTACACATGAACACTTAGTGATACAATGTAGAACATCCAGAATGTATAAAACATATTTTTCTTGATGCAACAACCTTGATGACAAGAGTATGTGAAGTGAGTGTGAAACATGTCTATATAATGAAAACAACTCATATGCACAAGATTTCCCTTTAAGCAAAACAAAATTCCATTTACGTGACAAACAATAATCCTATGCCCAAAGATGATACATACTGCATAAATATGAGAATGTGAACAACTCTTGAGATCAAGGAGGAGGCTCGAGATCATCACCTTACCAACAAGTGACTAAGGAATGATTGATCACAGGATCCAAGGTAGGCTCCGAAATTTGTTTGTGAGCCAAAATTTTGGAGGGTGGTTGTAGCCGCTACAACATTGGAAACACACTAGTAGAACTCTGACTTTCTATATGGACCTTTTTTCATGAAAATCGAGTCTAAAATTTCTAAAAGTATTGTTTGATTCTTTGCTTGTGATGGCTTCCACACTAGCTTGTGTGAAATTCCCTACCATTCTCTTGATTGGTCAACACACATTCCAAGCCAAGTCAACTAAATTGTTTCAATTAGGGATGAGGAGTATATGGGCACACAAGTAATATAATTGTAAGAGTTTAAATTTCATCTATGGTGTTGCTCCACTGTCAGAGGCCTGGACAGTACCCTGGCGGAGTCACGCAGGAACACAAGCATCACTCTGCTGCTAGTGAGCCTAGTTAGTACCTTGGCGAAGATACTTGCATCACCTCTCTACGCAAGAAGCCTTTATCTTGTTTCACCTTATTTTACTTTTTCTATTTTTTCATTTTTTCATTTTTTTCATTTTCAAAGAACTGTGCATAGGCACTTATTTATTTCAAAGGCGAAAGAGGGATCCTGACTTATTGAGAGAAAAAGAGGTTGTTCCTTCAAAGAAGTATGTTATATATACCTCTAACATACTTTTTAAGGTCTTCTCCCTCACCTTACTCTACTTGACTGAGTTGACAAGGGTTAAACCAAAGAACCTTATAGAGTAGGTGGTAATAGTTAATAATGCAATTGTTGTGTTTCCACCAAGACTCACTTTGAATAGAATGTGTTTTCCGTCAGGGTATCATCGATTGAAGGCAAGAAGCTCTTCATAAAGAGAGAGGACAATAGATAACCAAATGTTGATAGTTGTACAGTCCTCTTAGACATTCCTGGCTTGTCTCGAGAGCCAAACACAATTTCGTTTGAGGTTAACCTATAGATACAAGCAAGAAAACAAAGACAAAAGAAAAAATCAGAAGTAAAGTGAAAGCAAAACAAGTAAGCAAAGCAAGCAAGCAAGCAAACCAAACCAAGTCAGCAAGAAAAGAAACATGTAAACCAGAAAGAAGAGCAAAGCAAACACTACTCCTACTCCTATGCTAAACAGTGAGGTTTACGTGAAATGAAATTTCCAGTGAAGCCACCATAGATGTTCCCAACCTGCAACCACTAAGATACAAGTAATTAAAATAGATAAAAAATAGTGTGCAACAGAAAATACAAAAACTTGGCAACCTTGCACACAAGAGAGAAGGTCTTGCCTGCAGGCAGAAATATGTGTCACAACCACCCAGCACACATGCTTACTTCTTCGATGACTACCTTTTTTCAACAAACCTCGGAAGCCCCTTGCAAGTGTGTGTTAATCTGCACCAAGTTTCTTAATGAGTGTGAGGAAGGACTGAAGCTTGTTACCTACAACATGACTCACCAAGTAAGATTTTTCCAACCATTCAGCTATTGGATCATTAAATTTGTGATGGTTGTTTTGAAAGACTCATGATCTTTGAAAAGATGGATTTATGATTCAAGAGAGGGGACCACAACGGGAATTTGGTACAGATAGATAGATTTGATCATTCTCGTTGGTCATTTCAAGATAGTGATGAATTTCCATAGCCATCAGCATAAGATGAAGTGCCTCACCTGCTTGACAGAATTTTGAGGAGAAAAATGTTACATGCTAAAGATAATAATGCGCAAAGCGATTTCCACTGGATGTATTGTTGGGGAAATGATAAACTACATGGAAGTCACCCAAGATAGAATAAATATCAAACGAGTTGGTTGAGATGCCAGATTCCTAGTTTGACATGAACAAAGAAAGCTTTGAACAATCTTGCGTACACTTGGAATGATGGAACCAAGTTCACTATGCACTAGATATGACAAAACACCCACTTGCAACTGGTGAAAAATTGTGCAAGCATCATGGTCATCACAAGAATGTAGAAAGGATGCAAGCACTGTGAATGTGTGAAGGTAGTTGTGGTGTGGTGAGATGAGAGGAACTTGATTCATGTTATAGCCTATGTGCTTGCTATCACAGAGGGAGATTGATGAGCGGGTAGATTTGAAGAGCAATATTCACAAGAAGACCAAGGAGCTGATCATGAGAGGGAAAATTCAATAAGTATGATTCTAGACAAAGATAGTCTTTGAGATGATCAACTTCACATTTCCATGATTGCATGAGAGACAGACACTCCCAACTCGAATTGGATGTAAGGGAAGTGCATGAAGACACACACGCTATAACAGACTCGTGGATTCAATCATTAGTGAAAATTTGAAAATTTTAAGTATCACACTCGGAATAATAAACATTTTTTACATGGGGATCCATGTCTAGTGCAACCATGTAGATAGACAGATTGTACGTGAGAAACCAAATTTGATTTGGTTCGAGGGGCTTACTAGAGTTGTGAGGTCTTGACATAACCATCAACAGACGTTGAAGTGCCTCGAATCCCTAGCATGTCTCAAAACTTTCCAAAAGTGAAAAATGGCATTTTGAGATGTGAACCAGATCATGCATGGCTTGAGGATGGTTGTTGTTGCTAATTTAAAAATTGCTCTTAGGATGGCAACCATCTCTGTCATAGGCTTCACCAAACTTTTCAGCTTCAGCAAGTTGACTTGACGAGTTGTCTTCATGTAACATATGAGATGATGAAGAGTGGAAAGAGTCTTGTGCGTTGAGACTATTTTCATCATGGACAACCTCACTACCTTGTGTCAATCGAGGAGATAACTCATCATATTAATAAACAAGATAATGTTGAGTACCTCTGATGCATGTCGATACGCTGTCAATTGTAGGACACACAGGCAAGTGGGGTGAAGAGGAAGTTTCGATATGGATGTCTGATTTGACTGGTGCACATTCCAGATCTGAGTTAGAGTGTACATGAGAGAACAATAGATCACATGATGTGTTTGGGCATTCATCACAACGTATGAAAGCATGGGAGTGATGGCAGCCCAAGACTAGAGGTTTATCGAAAAAATTAATTGTGCATGATGTTTCACCAAGATTAGTGGATTGAGAATCGATTAAGAATGGAAGCTCATTATCTTGATGTGTGTAGAAAAATCCTGTAGATTCACAAGCTCATGCAATGTACTAAAGCAAGAGACCATAAACTACTTCTACTATCAACCAGTGGAAGCTAATAGATCGATGAGAACAATAATAGACAAGAGCAAGATAATCAAACACACATAACACAAAAAGTATCCGGGGAAATCCACAACTCAAAACCCCACTATATGTATTGCATATATCAAAAATCCAAGATGAAAATAAAAAGCTTGTTCTCACAAGAACAATCCTAGCACTCAATAAAATCAATCTCCAAATCACAACCAAACTCTTGGCCAACACTTAGCCAATTCTCCTGCTCTCCAAGTCCCTGTTTCCTTGTGCAATTCCTATGGTTGATCAACCCATATTAATGGGAGGCCAGTGCATCCAAAACTGCACAATCCCTTCAAGGTTTAGTTCCTAATTGCATGCATGATCTATACAACTTAGTAAATCATACAACTGATAGTATGTTGTCCCTGCACTCTAGTCTCAACTGGGTTTTTCTCAGAATCGACATGTATGAGTTTCTAATGAGGGAATCTTCAGTTAACTAGAGTAGCACTAGTTAATGCATTAGTGCACCAACTGACTTTTAACTCACTATTAGTTCCTCAAACATTTTGGAACTAATTTAACTAGACTTAACTCAGTAAACTGAGCTAACTAATTACAACTCATACTTAACTCATCCTATACCCCTATAATATAGGGAGAACATATACATGCCTTCAGAAAGACTTCCAACTCAAAATTCCTGAGCTAATTAAGTTAATTAAACTTAATTAAATATTTACAAGTTTCTATGAGAATAGAATTCAATTTTAATTCTCAGTTTAATTCAAGGACAAATTAAACTGGAATTTCTTGTTGCCATTTCTCATCACTCCCTCTCAACAAGAAAGGGATTATCAGCTACCCCAATCCTGTCTCTCTGAAACTCAAATTTACATATTGACAATGCCTTTGTCAAAATTTCAGCATCTTGCCCCTTTGTGGGAATGTACTCTAACAACATAATCCACCTAAATACATAATCTCTGATATGATCATATCAAATATCAATATGCTTGGACTGATCATGAAAAACTGGATTTTCAGAAAGTTTGATACAACTCTGATTATCACAGTAAATCATAGTTGGATCCATCTATTGACCAAACAAACCAACCAGGATCTTCCTCATCCAGATGGCCTCGCATGCTACCTAACTTGCAACCATGTACTCTACCTTTGCCAAATTGAGTGCAACCGATCTCTGTTTCCTGTTGTACGAAGAAACCGTCACTAACCCAATACTGAAGATCCTTCCTGATGTGCTCATCTTGTCAGAAGGACTCATTTCCCAATCCGCATCAGTGAAGCCTAGAAGCTTCACTCCCTCTATCCATCTGTACCATAATCCATACTAAGGAGTGCCCCTGAGGTATCTCAACACATGCTTTGCCGCCTTCCAATACAACTTGGTAGGCCTAACTATTGCTTGACTAAGCTAGTTAATTGCATAACAGATATACGGTTGTGTGTTCACCAAGTACATGAGTGAACCCATAATTTGCCTATAAATAGTAGCTTCCACTACTTCCCCTAAAGTAGCATCCTCCTTCTTCCAGTTACCTACTAGACGAGTCTCCATGGGTTTTCTGCTCTCCATGCAAAATCTCTTGAGAATCTCATTGGCATACTTTCCCTGAGACACAAACAACTCCCTATCTCCTTGTCATACCTCCATGCCAAGAAAGTAATGCATGAGCCCCATGTCCTTCATCTCAAACTCTCTTGCAAGGTCCTCCTTGCAAGATTTGATTAGCTGATCATCACTTGTTAGTATGAGATCATCAAGATAAAGTACAATGATCAACAACTTACCTTCCACCACTATGTGGTACAGGTTCATATCCGCTTCACTCTTTGTGAAGCCCAACCTGGTGAAGTAGCTATCTATCCTAGTGTACCAAGCATGGAGTGCATGCTTCAGCCAATACAACACTCTCTTGAGCCAGCACACATGTGACTCACGGTCAAAGGTTTCAAAACCTTCAAGTTGCTTTATGTACACCTATTCCTCAAGCATGCCATTAAGGAAGGTTATCTTCACATCAATCTGATGGATCTTCCAACCCATTTGTGCTGATAGTGCCAATATAGATCTAATTGATGAGTACCTTTCAATAGGAGAAAATGTTTCATTATAGTCAATCCCCTCTACCTATGAAAATCCACGGGCCACAAATATAGTCTTATGCTTTTCTGTACTACCATTCGAGCTTGCTTTATCTTGTAAAGCTAATGGGAGCTCACCAATGATTTTTCCTTCGGTCTCAGGACCACATCCCAAACATTGTTACAAACTATGGAGTCATACTCCTCCACCATGGTATCAATCCAAATCAATTGTTGCACTGCTTCCTTAAAGGAATATGGCTCTGTCACAACACATTCGCCCATAAGAGTAATGTATCTAGTGTACCTCTCAGCTGACCTCCTTTGTCTATGCTGAGAAGTGGGTGCTCCCACATTCTCCCGTGCATAATCCAAAAATATGTTAGCCTCTCTAGTGTGCTTTCTTCCCTCTTTGGAAGACTTTGTCCGAGTGGATGTCTCCACTCCCTGATCCTCTGCATGTGTCTACTCCAAATCAATCTGAGGCTCCTCAACCTTTAGAGCTAAAATCTCCTCATCTGCATGTAGCTCAATCTCCCTCTCAAGGGAAACTTGCATGGCCTTCTCCTCTTCGAATCTGACATCCCTACGAACCACTGTCATCCTACTGGTCAGCATGTACACCCGATAGTTGTGAGGTGTATCAATGTACCCCACAAATATCCCCAACTCTGTTGTTGGCTCAAGCTTCTTCCACACATCTTTGGTCACATGGAAATATACCAATGACCCAAAAATCCTGAAGTGACCAACATCTGTCCTCTTATCGGAGTAAGCTTCCTCTGGTGTCTCCATCTCAAGTATCTAATGTGGGCTACGGTTCTAAACATAAACCGTTTTGTTGCATGACTCAGCCCACAAGTGTAGTGGTAGGCCCTGATCATGCAACATTGCCCTTGCTACCCCTACTATGCTTATGTTCTTCCTCTTGACTACCCCATTTTGCTGAGGGTTATGGGGTGTCGTCAACTCCCATTTAATCCCTTCTACTGCACAAAATTTCTTAAACTCATTTGAGACATACTCACCGCCATTATCACTCCGTAGAGATTTAACCTTCTTACTCGACTATTTCTCAACCAATTCTTTAAACTCACAAAACTTTGTGAAGGTTTGATCCTTTTTTTGCATGAAAAATATCCAACATTTACGAGAATAGTCATCAACAAATATAACATAATACCTATATTTGGTCGTGGATGATGTTGAGAATGGTCAACACACATCTGAATGGACTCTCTCTAGAATAGAATCTTCTCGACTGTCTCTGTCTCCAAAGGAAGATTTGGTGTATTTTCCCAAAGTACACCCCTTACATGTATCAACTTGCTTAAGTGTACCTTTGGGAATATCGGTAGAGATTTACTGCAATATCTTCAAAGCCCCATGATGCAAGTGGCCCAATCACCTATTCCACAACTCACCAATGTCTTGGCTCTGCATCCTTTCTGCTTTTGAGCTCAAAGAAGCACACACCTCTACATCCAACTAATAGATATTCTTCACACGAATCCATATCTTCTTTACTTGACCCGTGGCTATGTGTCGAAGCAACACCTTCCCTTTCCAGAAGATCACATGATAGCCTCTATCCTCAAGCATGCAACAAATACCAAGTTCTTCTTCAACCCGGGCACATACATAAAATTATTCAAGGTGAGTGGAGCCACATGCTCCCTCTTAGAATTAACCATGCCCAATCCAGTAACACTATACTTCTCGTCATCACCCATCTTAATATGCATCTAGAGATATTTCTCCTCTAAGTCATTGAATAACTCTTTGTCGCCAGTCATGTGGAATGAAGCTCCACTGTCTAGGTACCATAAACTTCCCATCACTTATGACACCATGCATGCAATGAAGGAAAAGTCTAATTCGAATTGGGAGGCCAAAGCCTCACCCGTCGCTCCTCCTGAGGACTTCTTCTTGGACTTATTGAGTGGACAATTTGTAGCAAAATGTCACAACTCATGACAATGAAAGCATTTAACTTCCATTGTGTCTTTCTTCTAACCTCCATGATAAGAATCAGATTTGTAATGGGAAGCTTTCCCTTTCCTTTCTTCACCTTAATCGCTAAGGCACAATTCTCTTCATCATCGGTCTTTGATGAAGAGCCATCCCTGGCATTCCTCCTGATCTCCTCCTGCATCAAATCTGACCACAGTTGTTTCCAATCTGGCATATTCTCCCGACCATTGATAGAGTCTTGATAACTATGCAACCTCTTTTGGAGTCCTAGAAGAGTAAGACTCACCATATCTTCTTCAACGACCGTGATTCCAACACTTCCAAGTTCATCACAACATTGAGTGAACTTGGTCAAGTATTTTGAAATAGTCTCACCTTTCTCCACCTTGATTTTTTTGAAGTTTGTCCTTCAGTGCCAATTTTCTTTGGTCACTATTGTTCTGATATGACTCTATCAATGTTTTCCACATAGCATGCAGAGTTTCCTTTCCATGGAGACTCGAGACAAGGTGGTCTCGAACTCTCTCAAGGATTATCCGCCTTACCTTCACCATACACTTCTTCCATTCGTCCAAATTTTGTGCATCTAATGCTACTGGCTTAGGGAATTCTTGATCAATGAATTCCTTCAAGCCATTATCTTCTAGCACACCCTCCATTATATCCCTCCAAGCTATAAAATTTGAGCTGCCTTCCAAGGCATACTTGAGCCGGAAACCATAGAATGCCATCTGCCGATCCTGAAGTAAGAAATGCAAATTTGAATTTCACCTGTAACCCTAAACTCAAAAACTTCAAAATCTACTCTAGTATACTATTCTCAACTTTGATACCAAGTAGAAAAATCATGTATATTCACAAGATCATGCAATGTACTAAAGAAAGAGATAAGAAACTACTTCTACTATCAACTAGCAGAAGCCAATAGATCGATGAAAACCATAATCGACAAGAGGAAGATAATCAAATACACATAACACAATAAGTATACAGGGAAAGCCACAACTCAAAACCCCAATATCTATATTGTATATATCAAAAATCTAAGATGATAATACAATGCTTGTTCTCACAAGAACAATCCCAACACTCAGTAAAATCAATCTCCAACTCACAAGCAAACTCTTGGCCAACACTTAGCCAATTCTCCTACTATCCAAGTCCCTATTTCCTTGTGCAATTTATATGGTTGACCAACCCATATTAATGGGAGGCCAGTGCATCCAAAACTGTGCAATCCCTTTAAGGTTCAGTTCCTGATTTCATGCATGATCTATACATCTTAGTAAATCATACAACTGATAATACATTATCCCTGCACTCTAGTCTCAACTGGGTCTTTCTCATAATCGACATGCATGAGTTTCTAATGAGGGAATCTTCAATTAACTAGAGTAGCACTAGTTAATGCATTAGTGCACCAACTAAATGCTAACTCACTATTAGTTCCTCAAACAGTTTGGAACTAATTTAACTGGACTTAACTCAGTAAACGGATTTATCTAATTATAACTCGTACTTAACTCATCTTGTATCCCTATAACATAAGGAGAACATATGCATGACTTTAGAAAGACTTCCAACTTGAAATTCCTAAGCTAATTAAGTTAATTAAACTTAATTTACTGTTCACAAGTTGCTATGAGAATATAATTCGATTTTAATTCCTAGTTTAATTCAAGGACAAATTAAACTGGAATTTCTTGTTTCCATTTCTCAACAATGTGAACCATTTTGAAGCATAAAAGAAGAATTGATTATGTCTTCACCTTTCTACTCCTTTGTCTATGTGATGAGATTGCCTTGCACATGACTGCAATTTGAGCCAGCAGCTTGAGAATCAAGAGAATGTGCACAAATAGCATGTGAAGCAGATTGATCAAGCAAGTCATGGTACAAGGAGTCATGGATTGTATATGATGGAGGATGGCAGAGATGTAGACCAGACTTGAGAATTGGGTTATGAATGACGATTTCCTCTTGCATAATGGAGGAATGAGTCTTTGCCATAGGCTTTTTGATCCATTCTGGAATTTCCTCCATTGGAGCGGGAGACGGCTGAAAAGATGGGTAGGGAACATGTTGCGCAGATTTCTCAGCTTTGCAACCACATGAGGGGGCACCCTCTACACAGATTTCTCATCTTTGTGACAACTATGAAGGGGCACCCTCTGCATAGATTTCTTAGCTTTGTAATTGCTATGAGGGGGCACCCACTTTGGGACCGAAAAGGGAGGAGGACAAGGAACAAACGGGGTGTTGGGCTCCTCCTCTACAAACTCAGGGGCCTCATGATCCGTAAGAGTCGAGGAAGAAGGGAAATTAGAAGGTTCACCAAGTTAGGAAACATGAACCAACTGTTTCAATTCTTGGCTCATGAAGTCAAGGTCCAAAAATTGTGCAGGAATGTTGTGACATAGGTGAAGGAAGGAGGTAGCAAAGTCCTCAACTAATTCACCAGGCTTCATTCTCAAATGAGAGATTATTTCATAAACATCTTGGTGGTTATACTTATCGAAGGCTTGATGGAGCTCCTTGAGGAGAGTAAGAAGGGAATGGACAAAAGCAGGTGGCAAGGTATGACACCACCAATTAGCACGACCTTCATGGCTGAGGAAGAAAAGTATGCAAACAAGCTCTTCACTATCGATTTCATGAGATTTACAAAAATGAACAAAATCATAAATGTTCTTGGTTATGGATGTTTTGTCCTCACCGTCAAACTTTAACAAGGATGAGTGATCGAGAAGCTCATCAGGTGTGATAGATGATTAAGGGAGAATTGGGAGAAACACCTAGGGAGCACAATTTATGTATGATCCATTTTGATAAGAGATTCAAAACTGATAAAACAGGCTCAGTTTGTCATCTGACCCTCCTTCTAGTGCCATAAATGTTGATGGTGTTGGATCCACCAACATTCAAAGAATCTCCCCGGTATGAAGTCCCAACTAGACCTCACACTGTTTGGTGTAGGAGTCCCATCTGGTATGGTGGCCTTGTTCCCATTATCTTAAAGATATGTATTAGCTCTTTCTTGTCAGCACATGGGAGTGATATACTTAGTCTTCAAACAACAAGGTACGTGTGCCTGGTGAGTGCTTAGTGTAACTTGTGTCTAAGTTCCTTCACTGCAGAGCGGGAGGGTGAAAGTGAGTCTCAGGTCGATAGTGAGTAGTCCCAACTCAGGAAAATACACACACAACAAAACAAGATCTGCACAGCTTCTGGTGGGGTAGTCCACATGGATACAGTAGTCACAAACACTAATGTGAAAGGATAACACGTACAACACCCAACGGAGTAGTCCACATGAGTGTGATGGTCGTTATAACAAGTTTAAATGAATGAATCTGTCTGGTGTCCGAAGAAGTAGTCCACACAAATGGGACAACAATTATAAACAATACAACACATCTTCAAAAATATGAGTACTAAAAAAACCGAAGTAGTTCAACTATCTTAGTACAGGTTAAGAAAATATGCATTACAAGTGTTTAAAGAATAGTCTTACAAATAGATACAATGCATGCATGAAAACATGCTGGCTTGTGACAGGCTTCTGAATTAAGCGAAAGTTCCAAGACACATTTGTAGATGATACATCACTAGCACTAGTAGTGGGACATTGGAGCCATTCCTCACTCCTCAAAGAATAGACTACAATCTCTCAAGGCTATGTGGGAGGAACCAAGGTGAAAAGTCCTCGTTGCATGTATAATGAGGGGGTATATATAGCCAAAGGTGAATTAACCCTTGCGACTCTTCAACTTCCCTCATGACTGTTCGACTTACATGACTCTTCAACTTCATCCATGGGTCTCTTGGACTTCCATGTTAAATTACATTGCTTACAACAAGTATGGCCCATAGTAGTGATGTGGCCATGATGACTCATGACACAACTTGACATGACACTGCTAACATGTACATCCTGACTGTGGTGTCCATGTTGAGCTACTATGTTGTTGAGTGATGAGTATGCTCTCGATGCATCATATCTTCACCTCCACATGATGAAGTGTGTGGGGTCTTTGATGGTCTTGGCATTCACTTGATGGTGCATGTGTATGTGTCCACTTCACTTGTTGCTTGATATGTTTCATGTGCTTGTTCAATCACGAGCAAGTCTTCTAGCATGTGCTCCTTCTTCATCCCATTTGTTGTCATGCCATGTTCCATTCATGTACCTATTTTTGCAATCACTCATGACGAGACGACATCAAATCCAAAAATCTCCTAGTCTACCATGATGCATTGTTTTCCATGATTGGTCTGGGTGACTAGGAGGGAGGACAAGGTAGTCATACTATGCAGAGCACAACTTAGGCCGGGATGCAGGACTACGAAGTGTGTTCTGCACTGTGGGGAAAAGCTACGTTGTTATCACTGGGAAGCAAAACTGCGCAGTGAGGGGTACGAGTGACAGCTGCAGGTCGGGACACTGAGAGAGATTATTGAGCAAATTCTAGAGGGAGAGACCAACACGACAACCAAGAGACTGATAAGAAAACCTGGGCAATTTTCTAGAGCAAGGCCAGGTAGAGCTGCTAAGGAATGCTGACCAAATCTGTGCATTTTTCCAGGGCAAGCCAAGACAGAGCTACTAGGAGACTTGCACGAAAAACTTAGCAGTTTTCTGCAGAAAGGAGAGGCAGAGCTGCTGATGGTCGAGCAGGAAAATATGCACAGTTTCCAAGGACATTTTGGAGTGAGGTAGCGGAGAACTACTAGTTAAGACCACACAATTTCCATAGGCAGTGTAGAGTAATCTAGTCGGGGTAAAATAGGTCAAGACTATGCAATTTCTAGAGGCAGTGTAGAGCAATCCAGTCGGGGAACAACAGGTCATGACTACGAAATTTCCAAAGTCAATGTAGAGTGGGGCAACAGGGACCTAATAGACATGACTGCCCAAATTTTGAAGATAGTGCAAAGCAGACAGTCCAGGGAGCAGCTAAGCATATTTGTGCAGTTTTGGGGAACAATGCAACCTGAGGTATGGGTGCAGTGCATATTTTCAATAGACCAAAGGGAAGCTTGATGATTGATGATGCGAGAAGTGAAACTTGGATCAGGCTGGGAGGAAATTTCTACGTAGTTCTGGGAAGCAATAGGGTTACTAATGGATGAGACTGCACAATGCAGCTCATTTGAGGGTCCCATTTTCAAGGGGGTTTCTGGGTCAACAGATATTTGAGGAAAAATGAATGTATGTGGGAGCAAGTGAACTTGTGCATACATGACCTTGTGAATGCACACTTAGCATGACTCGACGACAAGACAAGTCAAACCAATAAGCCAAACATGGAAAAGCATGACCCTCTATGGGATTGTCTAATGGTGAAAGAGACAAGTGCAACACTTGGGATGGACATTCGGATGACCATGATGACACTTGCACAACAGTGCTTACAACATTGTGTGTGAGTGTGATGGGTGTTTACATAGTCAAAACAACTCATGCACATAATAAAAAACCTTTGATATCACGAGAACAAGGTCACAAGCATGACATAGCAATCAACATGCCAAAGACAACAGTTGGTCAAACAAGTGAAACAGAAGAAAGACATGTAGAGGAAAAGCATGAAGTGACTTTTGTGTTTGCACACATGCATGTTATTGAAGACAAGATGATATGATAATGACAAGTAGTCCTGCAAACTACACTAAGAGATGTACTTCGAAAGGTGTTCTTTACTTACTATACTTACCCTCAAGATGATCATCCATTCGACGAAGTTTGCATGCGGTCCTAATATTTTGCCATCAATTAGTCTCTTGTTCCTTATCCTCAACTCCTTGGGATTGATCTTAGCATGTCACCTTTTCCTGTAGTCACTGAGAGATAGATAAGCGTGGTTTCAGCAGGCAATGATTATTGCCAAGATGAGGCTCTAGGAGGCCTATCTGTGCATTTTATGAATGCAAGACAAATAAGGTAGCTTGGACAACACTACGTAGTTTTGAGGCACAAGACATTGTTGTGGGATGGAGTCCTGTGAAGACACCTCTGTGCAGTTTCTAAGTGTAGTAGAACTTGGGCAGCTAAGAGGAAATAGTCCACAATTTCTGGATGCAAGGCACTGATGTGGGATAGGTTCTGAGAGGACACATCTGTGCAGTTTCAGTTTGCAAGGAAAACTGAGCAACTGAGGGAAAATACTGCGTAGTTTCTGGAGACAATGGGTTCTATCTAGGCAAAGGAAACTAGAGGAAACTAATGTGTAGTTTGGATGCCAAGGGAGGCTAGGGTATATGTGCACTACGTAGTTCCAATAGGTAAAGGAAAAAGCTTAAAGGTTTCTGAAGCAAAGTGCACAGTTTCGGGAAGCTAGATGAGGATAGGTTGCTCGGAAATTGGCTAAGTGTGAGATTAGTGAAACATATGTAAACAGTGATAGGAATCGACTATGATCA
This sequence comes from Pinus taeda, assembly GCA_000404065.3. Taxonomy (NCBI): domain Eukaryota; kingdom Viridiplantae; phylum Streptophyta; class Pinopsida; order Pinales; family Pinaceae; genus Pinus; species Pinus taeda. The sequence goes on from APFE030960966.1 coordinate 264,303, forward strand.
CACATGAGCACTTAGTGATACAACATAGACCATCCAAAATGTATAAAAAATACCATGCTTTATGCAACAACCTTCGTGACAAGAGTGCATGAAATGAGTGTGAAACGTGTCTATGTAATGAAAACAACTCATACACACAAGATTTCCCTTGAAGCAAAACAACATTCCCTTTTCATGACAAACAACAATCCCTATGCCCAAAGATGACACATACTACATAAAGTTGATAACAGGAAAAACTCTTAAGATCAAGGAGGAGGGTTGACATCATCACCTTACCAACTAGTGACCAAGGAACGATCGATCACAGGATCCAAGGTAGGCTCTGAAATTTGCATGTGAGCCAAAATTTTGGAGGGTTGTTGTAGTCGCTACAACAATAGAATAGTATACTAGTGAAGGTTCCTATTCCCGTTGGTGTAAATTTATCGACTGAACACTGTCCCAAGACATAAGAAGAGGAAGAGGACATGTCTTGTGTTCCATATGCAAGTGCAGTTGGTAGCCTGATGTATGCAATTGTTTGCACCAAACCATACATTGCACACACAATGAGAGTATTCAGTGGGTTTATGTCAAAATTAGGGAAGGAGCATTGGAAAATAGTGAAGAGGGTTTTCAGTTATTTGTGTGCCCCTAATGATTATGGTTTGTGCTACCAATTAAGACCAGAATTAGACAAAGTTTTGGACATTCGTGGTTTTGTTGATGCAGACTAGGTAGGAGAATTGGATCAAAGAAGATCTACAAGTGGGTATATGTTTAACCTATTTGGAGGAGAAGTTAGTTGGTTGCGCAAGAGGCAATCTATAGTGGCACTCTCAACTACAAAGGTTGAATACATGGCATCCACTCCTGCAAGTAAGGAAGCAATTTGGTTGCAGAGATTATGTTCAAGTATGGGGTTAGTACAATGAGCTATTAGGATATACTGTGATAACCAAAGTGCAATTTTCTTGGAAAAGAACCCTTCTTATCATTCAAAGGCAAAGAACATTGGTGTTCAGTATCACCTTATGAGGGTTATGGTTGAAGACAAAAAAGTGTTGTTGGTAAAGGTGGAAACTTTGAAGAATGTTGCAGATGCATTGATGAAGTCTGTGAGCACTGAGAAGTTTTCTTGGTGTAGAGAAATAATGAGCATTGCAGTCATGGATCAGTGACTATGCACTCTTGCAGCCCCCTATGTGGAAATAAAACAACAAGTGGGAGAATGTTAAGTATGTTTTATATTCTTTCCACGATTAGTCCCATAATAAATAAAAAATTGGTGTCTCGGTAGTTTTGTGCATGGTTTTCGTGCATGGGTTTGGGCATGATGGTTTTCTTCCCATGGTATTTTTTAGATATGGTCAAGGGAATTGCAATTATGCTATAATCTAAGGTTAGTGGATTAGGGTTTATGAATGCATTGGCATGTATATATATGTATTGTAACATTGAAAGGAACATAATCAAAAAACAATCTGGTAGTCCTGGTTTCGGGACCTAGGGGAAAATATTTGGGTATATTTTTTATGTTCTTTCCCTTGTATATTTTTTTGTTTGAAGAATTCGTTTGCAGGTAATTTTTGTACAAGTTGAAAACCTACACTGCATGCAAAGGATGTGCATTAGGGAAGATGCATAGGGAAGAGTTCCCTACTCATATAGATAAAATGAAAAGGGATGTTCTAGAACTTGTGCATACAAATGTATGTGGTCCTATGCAGGCTACATCATTAGGTGGAGCATATTACTTTTTGATCTTTATTGAACATTGTATGAAATATACTTGAATATACCTCATGAGAAAGAAGAGTGATGTATTTGAATAGTTTAAAAAGTTTAAAACTATTGTTGGAAAGTAGAAAACATAGTTATCTATCAAACGAGAACTATTACCTCAAAACGGGTACTCGAGCCCAAAAATCCCAAAAAACATGAAAAAGCCACCTTGAAATCGATAAGTGTTCATGCCGGAATTCCAACAATTTTAAAGCATGACATTAAATTTAAAATATCACTTCTTTGAAAAACCTTAAAATTGCAACAATTTTCAAACATGGTGCTAAGAAAAAATATTTATAATTGTTTTCAGCCATAACATTAAAAATAAAATATCACGACTTAGAAAAACATTAAAAATCTTGACAAATTTTCAACAATGGAATTAAAACCAAAGATTATGACTACAAAACAATCTTAAATTTTCAAAATATTTTAAGCATGACATTATGGAAAAAAATTATGACTAAAAAATCTAAAAATGCACACCTGAATGAAAGAGTTATTATACCAAGAGCAACTTTTTTTAAATCTAAATGTATAGTGATTTTGTAATCTTAGCCTAAGACAACTTGATACATTGCGAAAAAAATTTAAAAATCAACTATCAAATTGACACGTAGTGTAGCTGAGCTCAACCCATTGTAATGAAAACTAAAAATCTGAGCATGAAATTAACATATTGTGGGGCACGCTCGATTCATTATAACAAAAAATTTAAAATCAACTATCAAATTGCACATAATGGGATTGGATATATATATA
>APFE030960971.1:0-15346 GCA_000404065.3 Pinus taeda
GCCTACGTACTAGTACTTAAGCTAGTACAAAAGAAAAGGGGAATCTTTGGAGCATTGTAGCAGGTAGCAGCCTGCATACTAGTAAATGGATCGGCTAGTACAAGAGCAAAGGGAGTTGTAGCTACCGTACTGGTATAAGACTGCATCAATACAAATATTGTAAAAGGATTTTCTTATTAAGAAGAAGATTGAGATGACTTGCAGCAGGTGGTTTTCTCCTGCATTGGGTTTCCACCTTATATCATGGTGTTCAGGTGTGTGCCTTATGTGTGATGATCTATTCTATGTTACTGCATCTGTTAACTGATAATATGGTTGATAATGTTCTAATGCACTCATTGAAGATCAATTAACTTAATCATAAGAAGTTGTGGAAGTAGCATATATGAATCAGAGTTTTGAAATGAAAAAGTTTTATTAAAGGTTGAATTATTTTGCCGAGAGGTCGCACTAGCCAGTATGAGTTAGCTAGTTTGTGTTACTAGGCAGGAGTTCGATTTCCAGTTGTCAGAGCAAGTTGTTAGAGGAGGTACGAACAACTTATCTAAGTTGTAAGTGGAAGAAGAAGGTGTGGGAATGATTTTCCTGAGGCAATGCAATTTCCAGGAAGGTCGTACGCATTTCCAGATAGGCAGGAATGTGAGTTGCAGGCAAGAGGCCTATTGAGTTTGTAGAAGGAAATTTTGTGTTTCTAGATCGATTTTTCCAGTGGAGAATATTTATTGAGATTTGCTAGTATTATGAAAGTGGTTGATGTACTCTTTAATTTGTTGAGGAATATATAATAAAACCATCATCTATAGATTGGTTTCCCCACATTAGGTTTTTTCTAGCAACTATTGTCTAAAAATACGAGTGTCAAATTTTTTGTGTGTGCATTATTTCTCAGTTCCTGTATTTTATTTGTGAAGATTGCAATAGTGAATTAATTGTTATTTGTCGTAATAAATTCTGAAGACAAATAAATTGCATAAGTTAGAAGATTAATTCTTGTTACTACAATTAAAGAAATTTCACATTGTATCAGAGCAAATCTAAGTTTAGAGGGTTTGCAGGAGTAAATTAGTGCAGGGCACAAGAAGAGAAAGCCAAGAGTTTTAACCCAGTTCAATTTCTTCAATAATTTCTCTAGTTTATTTGAGTTTCGTAGATTTCTAGAGATGGTCGCAACAAGATTGAGAGATTAGGATAGGTTGGATGGAGCCTCCAACTTTGGCATTTTGAAAGCCAAGATGGCATTCCTTTTGGATGAGTATGGTCTTAAGGAGTATGTGGATAATGTGATTGTTGTACCAACAGATCGACAATAATTGGCAACCTATAAAAAGGAGAATTCCAAATTAAAGAGGGTGATCCTTGAAGGAGTCAAGGACCACATTGTTCCACATATCACAGAGAAAGGAACGATGAAGGAAATGTGGGATTCCATCGTTAAACTATACCAGGATCCTCAAAAAAATAGGAAAATGATTCTCAAGGAGAAGTTGTGGACCATCAAGATGCATAAGGGTGAAGACGTAGCTTCTTATCTCACCAAAGTTCGACTTGTGAGAGACGAATTGGCTGCAATAGGGGACCAGCCAAGTGACGACAAGAAAAAAGATCAAGGTGATTCTCATGGATAATGGAGGAAAGTAAACAGATAATTCCCTTGAGAGGTTCTATGTGAAGGAAGGCATCAAGAGAAAGTGGACAACTCCATACAATCCACAAAATAATGGAGTAGCAAAGCCAAATAATAGGACAATTGTTGGGGCAATAAAGGTAGTGTTATATGACTAGGATATTCCTAAGTTTCTATGGGAAGAGGCATGTGGCATGGTAATGTACACATAGAACAGGGTTCCTCACAAAGCATTGGAGTAGATAACACAAGAAGAGGTCTTCACAAGGAAGAAACCAAACGTTGAGCACTTTAGGATCTTTGGTAGCATAGCATACTATCATGTGCCACACCAAACTTAATCAGACTGTAGAGAAGGGATATTTCATTGGCTACAACGAAATGTCAAAGGCATACAAGATATACATTCCTAGTAGTAGGAGGATCATCGTGATATGGGACATGAAGCTCGAAGAGGAGAAAGTCTTCAAGATATCTCACAAGTTGCCAATAGATGATCAAGGTGGACCTGCAGAAGCTCCAAGGGTTGAGTAGCAGTTGTAGGGACAACATAGTACTAGTACAATTACCAACACAAGCACCAAATTATGTGCAAGAGGTCTTGCAAGTTCATAGTAGATGGAGCAACAAGCGTAGAATGAGGAGCTTGAAGCTCTAACCACCACCAGTGGAAGAAGTAGAGAGGTGTTTCAGACATTGAGGAATGTGAACTGTTATTTGTTGATAGCTTAGTAGCAGCGAACAGGTGTCCTAGTCTCAAATGATATTAAGAGGCTAACTAAAATGAGATCTCCCAAACCTAGAAAAAGTTTCACGAGATAAGCTTGGGAAACGCCTTTATTAAATTAATTATCCAATAATTTAATTATTTCCGAAGTCTAACTTGGGGAAGTTATTTAATTAAAGTTAATTAATTAAGGTAGATCGAGTTTACTCTAGAGGCTTCTATTGATGGATTCAAAATGATCTAAGTCATTAATTGGGATTAGATCTTGGTTGTTGGTTGCCCAATAGAAGGTTATAAGAGAAAGCCGAGGACTTGAAGAGAGGCATCAGTTATGTTCTGAGTAATTCGACTTACACAGTTTGTAGCATTCAACAAGGGCGCAGTTGAATCTAGGGAAGAGCATCAGAGAGAGGGAGCAGTAGTGAGAATTTCCATAGAAATTCTCAAGAGGTTTTCCAGTGGTCAAGGGTTAGGATAAGAGGTTGAATTATCCAATAGAGGAGCTTGTATTCTTCAGTGCCAGTTGGTCAAATTCCCAGTGTGAGTTTATGGAAAGAGCATCAATTCAATTGCTAGTTCCCGGATCTAGTCATGGGAGGCAAAGCGAACTGTTTCCAAAGGAAGAGGGAGACAAGATGAATCACCTGGAGGTGGTTCTGGGGAAAAACAATTTTTTTGGAGGCAATAGTGTGTACACCCAATTAGGAAGTGGGAGTTGCCAAGGAGGTGTGAGCTTCCCATAGAGGGTCAGATCAAGTTGTTGTGACGGAAAAGGATTTTTCCAGTATATTTTTAGTTGAGATAAATTATCAAAGCTAAGCCAGAAAGGCTAGCAATTGTAATTCTCTATTTTGTTTCATAATAATAAAACACTCATCTACTACTTTGGTTTTCCCTTCAAGGTTTTTCCAGGGACAATTGTCCAAAAATAATGGTGTCTATTTTATTGTGTGTGTGCATTGATTTCTCAGTTCTAGTTTTATATTCCACAACATATTTTGTAGTGTGAATTATTCGTTATTTTCCATTAATAATTTAATATAAGACAAATAAATTGTTAAAGTTAGGAGAATAATTTTTAGTTGTTACAGTTCAAGGACATGGTATCTGAGCAAAGATTGGATCAGTAGCTCTAGGTGAAAGGAAGTGAAATTATGCAGTTTCAGAGGGAGATCTGAAGCAACAAATTTCATATTTGTGCAGGCCAAACAAGCAATGTGAATTGTTGGAGGAAGAAAATCAATTTCCAGATCCAGGGTGGAGAAAAAGTGGATTTACCTCAAGAGAAGTAGTAGCAAGAAGTAGGATTGTCAGAGAGGGTTTCTAGTGAGCAGATCAATTGATTTGTAGAGAAGATATAGTGCAGTAGATTTGCAACAAGGGATTTTCAGCAGCAAATCATCACAGATCAGGAAGAGAAAAGCACACAAAGGGGATTTCCACTAAAATTCTCAGAGGGTTTCAAGTTTTCTAGTTGCAAGAAAGGAGGTCGTAATTTCCAGCAGGAGAAGGTCGTAGCAAACTTTCCAGTTTAGCAAGTGTGTACTTCAAAGTCAGTGGTGCTTGTGTCGGTGTCGGAGAAGGAAATTTGAAGGTAAAGCAAGTTTCCCAAAGAGAAGTAGCAAGCAGTGAAAGTTCCAGGGAGGGCACCAGAGGCAGGTGAAAATTCCCCAAGAGCAGATCTATCCATTTCCAGAAGGAAGTGTGAGTGCAGAAGGGATGCCAAGTTATTTTATCAGAAGGAGGAGGTTTCCAACATACATCTCTCCAAATTTTTAGTTTCATAGAGATGGTTACAACAGATCTTATAGACCAAGATTGATTATATAGAGCCTCAAACTTTGGCGTCTGGAAGGCTAGGATGCAATTCCTTCTAGAAAAGCATGGCTTCAAGGAATTTGTATCAACAGTAATGGTTGAGCCAACAAATTAGCAACAGTTGGAAACCTTTAAGGAGATGGCTAAAACCAAGAATATGGTCCTTAGCAGAGTTTGGGATCATATCATCCCACATATTGCAAACAAGAATGCAACAAAGGACATGTGGGATGTCCATTAGTGGGGTTTTGAGGTCTAAAATGGGCCTCCTAAGGAAATTATAAAATAATAGTGGAAATACTAAAATAATATTAGATTACATCATCAAATTTTAGAGGGAACAAAAGAAAAATATATTTTTTCAACTTATCTCTATATGGGTTTACTAAAATTTTGAGTGGAAACAGTCATTGGATGTAGAATTTGATTCCTCATCCAAAGAGTACCCATGTTGCATACTTTCGATGGACCCTGTTACACAGAAAATGAGAAATACATCAAAACGTCATTGCACTCACTTTTTTTCATGTATTTCTCATTTTTTCCTGTAGCAGGTTCCATCGAAAGTATGCAACATGGGTACTCCTTAGATGAGGAATTAAAATTTTCATCCAATGAGTACTCCCACTCGAAATTTGATTAAAACCTTAGGGAGATAAGTTGAAAAAAGTAGTTTCATTATTTTATTTTATTTTAACCTTTTTACTTTTTTACTCCAAAAATGGTGAATCATCCCCTATGGTTGACATCATCATCTTGAATCCTATTGGTTCTTATAAAGTTTATTTTGGTTGTACATTTTTCTTAGGAGGCCCATTTTAGACCTCAAAATTCCCCTAATGATTGTAAAGTTGTACAAGGATCCATTTGAGAATCGGAAAATGATTCTCAAGGAGACGCTGAGTACAACTAAAATGCAAAAGGGTGAGAACGTTACTTTCTATCTCACTAGAATTCCAATGGTCAAAGATGAACTTGCAATTGTTGGAGAGAAACCATGAAATAGAGAGCTAGTGCTCATGGCACTCAATGGGTTTTCCAAGGGGCAACGTACATTTGTCCAAGTAATTTCTAGACGAGACACACTTCCTAGTTGGGAGCATCTATTGAGTGACTTCACTCAGGAGGAGTTGAGGCTCAGTCTCATTGATGGTCCTACTAGCAACAATAGCAAGGGACCGAAGGTAGAGAAGGAGGAGAATGTAGCTCTTGAAAGTAAAGGAAATGTGAAGGGTCATAGTCAGGGATAGAAATCGAAAGGAGAGAAGAAGAAGAAGGACTTGTCAAAGGTCAAGTGCTTTGTTTGTGGTGAGTTTTGACACTACATCATCCAGTGTCTGAAGAGGAAAAAGGATAAGAGGGGGAAGAAGACAACAACTTTGGCCGAGATTGATGAATTGTCCACCAAATTGGTGAATGAGTTCACTATGTTTGGATCATTATCCTCAGATGGAGGAGGAGTATGACACTTAAGTATTCCAATCAGGTAGGTGTGAGGGAGGAGCAACATGAATTCTAGATCTAGCCTTGGAGGACTTAATAAGTAGATCAGATCTAGTTGTTGTGTGTTCCTCACAATGGATCAGTACCTTTTTTATGGGAGCCCACAAGAGTAAAGTAGCAGGAGGAAAAATCATGATATGGGATGTACATGAGTTTAGTGTCAGCAAGGCATAGTCAGATACTTGAGAGAGAGTTGGAGAGCTAGACATAGGCATAGTTAGTTACTTGAGAGACATAGAAGAACTAATTGCAGGGAAGCAAGGCATACTCAAACACTCAAGAGATAGTTGTAGAGCTAGTTTCAATGACATAGGTAGTGAGAATTGGCCAGTTGCAACTTCAATTCTACCTAGAGAGATTTCCCAGATAGTTTTAGTGGGAGGTCGAGACTCAGAGGGAGTCTAGATTTAGAGGTAGCATCCATATGGAAGCTTGATCTTTGGGTTCTGAGCATATTAGTACACACAGTTGAAGTGCAAAAGTAGCAACACAGAGGCATCCGTATTGTGAGATCAGAGTATGTGCAGTAGCATGGTGGACAATGTTTTCCAGATTGACTTCTTCACAATGATTTCCAATTAGAGGGAGTCATATCAGTTTGATATGTGAAGAAAAGAGGTATAACAGATGTCATACTGTTAACTTTACACTTTTCTATGTTGTTGCAATCAATTTAGACCAATTATTTTCTTCAATTAGCAATCTCTTTCAAAATAATTTAATCTTCCAATGATCAATAGAAATTGTAGATATAATAGTGAATGCAATGTATAGTAGAATACATTCAAGAGCAATAACAAGAGACACCAAATTTGTTCAAAGACTAGGGAAAAACCCCACAAGGGGGAAAACCCTTTCAAATTCTTCTTCTTATTAGATTGTCATAAAATGTTTAGTAGAGATATTACAATGATCCAATTCACCATCCAAGAGTCAAAGGTCAACAACTTTGACTTTCCAACAAACCAATATTCAAAATCTAAGAGATGAGCCCAAAAGTCAAATCTGGTCAAATGCAATAGCAGTCAAAGATGCCCTAACTAGCCACAAGTCAACGATCAAACAACCTCTAAATCAGCTTGTTCAAAGGTCAAAATATTTGGCCTTCCAAGCAAGTCAAAACAACCCCAAACAACTTGGTCAAACTTGGTCAATGGAGAGAGAAAATTTGTGGTCAAAATTTGTAGTCAAAGTTTGCGGTCAATGAAAATCAAACCACCCAAAAATCCTTGTTTTTTGTGCCAAAGAATGTGGCCTCAAAAAACAGTCGAAAATGTTAAGTCAAACCAAGTCAAACTATGCTCAAACTCCAAGAACTCAACATTGGTCAAAGGTTGATCACAAAAAGTCAAGGCAGAAAATAGAAGACACTTCTTTCCTTTGCACATGTGAGAAGATGGCCCTGCAATTTCAAATGTATGAACCAATCAAGAGAGGAGATAGATATTTGTGATGTGTGTCCAAATGAGATTCCATTGAGTTGTATTTATATGCTTCCTAAGAGACCCAATTTATCTTTAAAGTTGACCTGTACTTTTGTGCACATGTGGGTTTTCACATTAAAGAAATATTTTTCCTTGCCCAAATCAAATTCTTCCAAGGGAAAAGAGAGTCTTCTCTAGATGAGGAAGGTTTTCCAAAGGAGGTAATTTGTCCCTGAGCTGCCAAATTAACACTCCCTCTCATCTAAGGAGAAATTTCCAGCTGCATCATATGTCCCATATCAAATGCCTCGTCATCATCAAGTCAAATGTCATCTCTGCTCATCTATTGAACACTCTCAAATCTAAAAGAAGGATAATTTGACATTATAGGGGAGCTCAAGCTACAACCCTCTATCTAAAGAAAATATCCAGATCTACTTACCGCTAGGGAAACGATCACACTCTATCCTATTGGCTTGTGACAATAGGTGAGATCGAATTAAGGATCACACTCTATTCTATCATATAATGACAATATGTGAGATCGAATTAAGGATCACACTTTACCCTATTGTCCGTTGATCCTCCATCTAGACCATCAAGAGTCAAGTGGTAGAACACCTACATCCCATGACTTAAGCAAGATTAACTTACCATGTTGAGTAAGGATCACACCCTATCTCAAGTCACCTCAACCCATTGACTAGATGGAGAGGACCAATCCCAACTCCTAGCTTGTGGATAGGATGCCAACTAGGGTATACTCTGCCAAGTCCCAAATTTGGTGGTAGGGGGAGATACCCACTTGTCATAAATTACAAGGATCACACACACACACCCTACAACAAAAATAGGCAAGGTTAACTTACCACATAGGTAAGGATCACACCCTATCCTATTGTCCAGAGTTCCCTCAATCCCAAGAGCCTTTATTGCTCCATTCCTCACCCTGAGAGCTCAATGGGGAGGAAGAACTATGCTCAATGTTCTTGATCAGCCAACACCCGTACCCAGGAGGGTCACATCCATTAGTCCAACCTATCTCTGAAGACCAAGAACTTCCCTTTTGACAAATCCTTGGTGACTATATCCATTATCTGCTCACTACCGGAAATGTGAAGTAGTCTCATTGCTTCGCTGTACACCATATCTCGAATGTAATGATACTTAATCTCAATATGTGTGGACTTATCATAAAACACATGATTCTTTGCTAATCAGATCCCACTCTTTTTGCCACAATATATCATTGTTGTGTCCAGAACATGTTCAAACATCTCTCCAAAGAGCTTCCTCAACCATACTACCTCGCAACTATCCATGCTAGCGGAAATATAATCTGCCTCGGTCGTGCTCAAAGCTATGGACTTTTGCTTCCTACTCATCCAAAATATCATGTCGGAACCCAAACTAAAGTAGTATCCAGATGTTCTCTTCCTATTAATAAATTTTTTGATCCAGTCAGCATCAGTGTACCCATGAAGTCGTACATCTCTAGCAGTATATATAAAACTAGGGTTTATTGTCCCATGAAAATATCTCAATGCGTGCTTGGCAGAAATCTAATGTGTATAAAGGGGCTCGGTCATGAATTGACTCAAAGTGTTCACTGCAAAACATATATCTGGACAGGCGTTCACAATGAACATCAATGCCCCTATCACCTATTGATAGTTAGAGGGATTCACCAAATTTGGTCGAGCAACATCTCCACATAGCTTCTTGAAGTTCATCTCTATCAATGTGGCCAAGGACTTGCATTCTACCATTCCAAATCTTTCCAATAGTTTCACGACATATTTTCCTTAAGAAATGAAAATCTCTCTGGGATTTTTCCACACTTCTAATTCCGAGTAATGCATCAAACCAATAAATTTCATCTCGAACTTGGAGGCTAGTTCCCTCCTACACTCGAGCATCAGAGGCTCATTACCTATCAATAATAGATCATCAACATATAAAACCAAAATCAAAGGCATGCATTGGACTACTTTTAAGTAAAGCTTCGAGTCAGCATTGCTTCTTGTGAATACAAGCTTCACTAGGTAATTGTCAATGTGGGCATACCAGGCTCTGGGGGCTTGCTTCAAACCATATAATGCCTTCTTCAACCTAAAAATACGAGTGTTATTTTACTTCACTTCAAATCCCTGAGGTTGCTGAACATATAATGCTTCCTGCAGTATGCATGAAGAAATGCAGTCTTCACATCCATCTGGTGGAGAGTCCATATTTTACTGGCAGTAAGGGAAAAAAATGATCAAATAGTAGTGTAGCGGGCAACAGGAGCAAATATATCATCATAGTCTACTCCCTTTTTCTGGAAGATACCTCTAGCCATGAACCTCACTTTATATTTCTCAATGCTTCCATCAACTCCATGCTTGATCTTGTATAGCCATTTCAAAGTCACAACAGATTTTCATTTAGGACACGAAATGACATCCCACACATCATTATTCATAATGGATTCATACTCTTCAGCCATGGAATCCTTCCAAACTTGTTCTCTCACATATTCTTCAAAATTGGGAGGTGTTGAAAAATGTAACTAGGTTCGGTCTTCATAAAATGTATTTGTCAAAAAAAAATTATTGTTTTTACGACGACTTATTAGAGCATGGGTTTCATGCTTGGGTCATCATTTTATTAGTCAAACTCCCCATTGTGGACTTCTAGGATTAATAAAGAGTCATTAGAGTCATTGTATATTTTACGAGACCCTTCTTGGGCTTTCAATCAATGTAAAAAGAATTATTTTTGAGTCAAAATGAATTATATAACCTCCACACCAAGTCGGACTCAAGGAAGGCAATTCGACCTCAATGGAAGGCTATATATACAAGGAAATTCGACTTCATTTGGTGCATCTCACTCCCTCAAGCATAGTTTGATATCTGAAGCTGGAAGCTGGAAAAATGTGAAGTTGAAGGTGTTGTTGCACAAAGTGTCTAGGCACCACGACAACGCTTAGAGTAAGGGTTGTCACTTTAATCCTTACTCACTCCGTTTAGACTCTCTCCTAGACAAGTCAAGGGGGGTAGTCCCTAAGGTGAATCAAAGAGGATAACCTGTGGAACACAAGCTGTAGGAGATTTTAAGGATGAAAAACTTGATGAATTTAAAGCGAGTCTCGGTCAATTGAGATTGACAGATTAAAATAAGACATAATCACAAGATATAAATTACTATAGACTAGTGCCTTTATATTTGAATTAACCATAGACTAAATAAAACAAGTTATCCAGAGAAAACCTATAAATGTGGCAAAGCGACGATCATGAACAATTAAATATAAAATGCTCAAAACTTTAGCATACAGGATAATGTAGCACAATAATCTTTCTCCAACAGTCAATATGATTTGAAACATTTATCGCACCTTGACCATAGAAGAATCATGAAAATTTAAGATTTTGCACTTAATCACCAAAGACACCAAGGAACTTTAAATTAGCATTTCAAGTATTCGTTAGACAACTACTTTAATGTGAAAAATGAAGAAGTAAAACAAATTAAAGGGTTAATAAATTAAAATTTTAATGGGCCATAGGCCACATTAAAATTATTATATGTGAAAGCACAAATACACCTTTAATTTATTTCATTTTTTTTAATTTCTATATTTTTATTTTATTTATAATTAATTTTATGTTTTTTTAATGTTTTTCAAATGAAAATAAAAAATAAAAAAGTAAAAAAAAAAATCAAAACGATCGAAATTAAAAAGAAAAATGAATCTAACTTAAAGCAAAGAATGAAAATTGGAAAAAAAATAAAAATCAAATGTATTTGAAATCAAAACTAACCCTAATCATGAATACAATAAAACAAAAAAATAAACAAATGAAACCTTAAAATAAAAATCAAATGAAAATAAAAAATTGTTGGACACCTAATCCTCAATGGGTTAGTGTGGAAGCCGAATAGACTAAATAGTCCAAGAGACCTTGGGATGTGAATCCCAACGGTCACAACAATGTACTATAAATGTATATCTCCTGTTAATAAAAAATGTACTCACATTATTTATCTTTCCTATTTTATGTTTCCCATGTGTGTTTAACATGGTATCAGAGCAGGCGTATTCTTGCCCTGCACAATTATTTTTGAGCCATTTGTTTTATGGCCCTTATGTGTATGTGCAGATCATTTCATGAATATTTTCTCATGAATATTTCTTCAGCACAATTTTAGCTGCAACCTGATTATACTGCTGCTGGTGTCTGTTGTCCATAAAATTTGCTGCCCCTCTGTCTGACTGTTTAGTTCTCTGACTATCATAAACGTTTCAAAAAGGGCGTTTTTGCACCTGCGCCTCCATTGATTATTTTGTGCTCAGATCTGAAATAATCTGCCTCTGCCTTATTCCAGCGCTGCCTCATAACACATCTATCCATTCTCAGAAGCGTTGTACGTTAAATTTTTTCATGAATAGCGCTGGTTCATGACTGACAATATTGAGTGGTGTATGATGAATCTGCGTTGAATGAATCCGCTCCTGTTGAATGCGTTTGAATGTGTATTATTGAATGTGATATGTATGGCTAAAGGTGGCTTATTTCCCCTAGCTGGTGAAGTTCTGGGCTGAGAGGCAACGTATTTTGTGGAATAGAGTGAGTCCCTGAAGCGCACCCAAAGGGGACAATGTTTATCAGTTCAAGGCAATGTTCAATGAGCTATAGCAGACTTGAAAAAGGGCTGAGTTTTCATTCAATTTGAGGGTTGTCTATTCCCTAACACGAGCTGGGTATTGAAAGGCTTACTGTAGAGTCTTCTCTGCTATGGAAGGTTGATTATTATTGTTGTAATCTCTATTGGCACTGTATATTTTTTGAATTTGTATTCCAGGGAAGAATGAAATTTAAAAGCTTAGTGATTCGAATCTGAAACAAGCCTTCTTGAAGTGCGTCTAGCACTATAGAAGGGTTGTCCGAGTAACAACAAATTGTCCATAAAATATACGTCACAAATTCTGTTGCAAAGTCCGAAACTCAGAGAATTTTCTTAGCATGGTCAACTGCAGTGGATTGGCCCTTGCGACAATTGAAAAGTTGATCCAGTGCATCCAGACTTGTTCACAAACGTTTTTGTCAGCCATACGAACTATTTCAAGAAAATGAGCAATAGCCCCACCGTCTGCTAGCTTCTCTCTTCTAATTTCCTCCACTGCTATGTAATAAATGGTGGTAATTGTAACCACCTTCGCAGGTGAAGAAGTAAGGCACTTATCATTTCTGAGCAATTCCACCAACCCTTCTATCAATTCATCGGTGGTTTGCATTTTTTCCCGATATAGAAGGTATGCAGCTGCTAGTTCCTGAAAGATCAAAATTGCCTTCGTTTTTCCCTTTGGATTTGTCATGTGTGGATGACGCCTGAAATTGAAGGGCTGTCGTTCCCAAGGTGTCATGATGATCATCCGGTGTTTGGTGTTGATATTGGTAGCATGAGGACGGATAGAGGTTGGTATTAGGAATGCATACGCATTATTTTTTTCTCTATGTGGAAATATGAATCTGCCACTGCCAGCACTCTCGTGGCTTAAGATTTTTCTCATCATTGTGAACAACAATTATGGAGTCATTTCTTATGTGGGGTATTGCAAGAGCTACTGATTGTTTCTGTAGAATCTGATTAGACTTTTACATAAGTACATCAATTATGTTCACCAGATTTTAGTGTTCCTTGTTTTAAGTCTTGACAATTTCGGAGTATGGAATGTTGGGGATAGAAACCCATCATGGAAATTCAATTTTTGTTAAGGTTGTTACTACCGGATTTCATTATTTAATATCTAGTTGTTGGTGTTTATCACAAAATGAATGTACTCTATTGAATGAATAAAAGGATTGGGTCTTTAAAGATAATACACATGGGCCTGGAAGAGGCGGATTGAAGGTCTGATCTTATTTTCAGAAAGCGGTTTGGAGAATATGACTAGAGGAAGTATTACATGTATTCTATGGATATCATCGACCGTATGTTAATGAATTTTTGGTCCGTAAATTCTACTGGAAAGCGACGATTGCAAAGGAGCTGTTTGTCAAGGCATTTATTTGTCAAAAACATGTTAACAGTGCACTATAATTATGAATTGCACGTTTTTGGTGAACAGAGGCAATAAAATATTAGACCTCTTATGGTAAATCCAGGAATTAATTGCAGTCGGGAATTCGAGTAAAAGTTTGTTGCCATATATTTCACTCTGGATGTAGGCTGTGGGATCTTGTACAGAAAAGTGTCGGCCAGTGTAACAATACATGTTTATTGTAAAACGCCTTTTCGGAAAAAGTTGGTGGATGGACTAAGGTGCCCTTCTCTGATATTGTGGAAGGCTACAGAGACCCCCATTCTCTGCATTTCCTCAGCTATCATTTGAAGACAAGCAAAGGAAAGCCTCAGTCTGGAATCATCAATCTATGTGTGCCTCTACTTCCCAAACAATATAATTACGACTCAGACCAGCCTGGTTTCAATTGTGGACCCATTCACTACTCAGAGCAACCTGGTTTCAATTCTGTACCTGTTCAATACTCAGAGCATGGCAATATTTCTCTAGTGCGAGAATGGCCGACATGTTTGATGAATATTGCGGCATGCTGCACTCAGTGGTCTTTGCACTCTCAAGTCCCGACTTGATTCAGATGAGCAGTTGATGGTGTCTACCAAACACCTTTTATTTTTTGTGTTGGATTCTTGTCGATTTGCATTGTTCTATCAGTTTGTCTTCTTTATTTGCTGTGAACTTGGACAAAAGAACCTTGCTCTCAACACAGCTATAGAAGCCTGGAGATTGGTATTGGCTGGAAAATTTCGGTTGCTTGAGCAGTGGTGTGACTTTGTACAAAAACATTCCCGGTATAGTATCTCCAAGGACACTTGGCAACAGCTTCTGGTATTTACTCAACGTGAATCTCAAAGGCTATGATCCTCAAGGCTTGAGACTATCTGTTGGTCATAAGAGAAGTTACTCCACTGAGGAAGACACAGAAAGTGACACTGGAAATTATATCAGTGCAAGGCCAGTGTGTTCAAAACGAGCTTGCTTAACCAGTTGTATCCAAATACATTAAAGCATCAAGTTATTTGCTACATTGAAATTGGTACTCTGTCTGGTATCCTGCTACTCATATAATAGTTGCAATTATTTATCATTTTATAGACCAATTTGTAGCTGAAGATAACATCACTTCTCTGATTATATTGGTCTGAAATGGATAGAATAGATGATGTATTGAAACTATTGAATAATTTAATACTTTCCATTGTTGATGAGATGGTTAAGATCAACAAAACCTCTCTTTCCAATATCAAAATTTGTCTCCAAAATGCACATGAAAATATTCGGTTTTTGTAGCTTGAGACAAAGCTACAGCAAGAAGAATTAAAACAGAGGAGTCATCATTCTGAACCTGTTTTTGTTTAGGAGATTGAAACAGACTTCCATAAAGCAGCAAGGTTACATGCAGATGCAGAAACTCAGTCTACACTTCCCAAGCCCATCATCAGACCTTGGGAACAGCTTGTTCACAACAAGCACAGAACTGGTCTTGGTTATGACAAGGACTTGTCATTTCATATCCCAGACTACTCAAAACCCATTCAGTTTTAGAGTGCTGGTTTCATTCATGACAGTTCACCTGCTCCTCATGATAGTTCAGCTTCAGCTGTTCCAGATTCTACCCCTCTTCCACAGCAGCAACAACAACAACAGATTGTGAAATGCCAACACTGTGACCGAGTTGGCCATCTGAAAGATCATTGTTTTGATCTTCATCCATGATAGCACTGTCATAAAACCAGTCATTCTTCACACAGATGCTTCAGAAACAAACATCCTGCAAGAAAAAAGATTCATCTTGGATGGATCGCTTCTTGGCAGTGGGCATCAACAGCGGAGAAGATATTCCAAACACATGTCAGAACTTGTTCCAGAGTATTGAAAAGTCTTGCAGCTGACTTTTCTCCATCATCTCACCTTGTATCTGACAGGGGGGGGAATGATGGTCATCTACAAGCTTCAAAGCCACATCAAGCGAGCCTGAGCCACAACCTGCCACACCAGTTTCAGAGTTGTAGCTAGAGACAAAGATGCCCGTGAGCATGCCTTCAGTTGGAAATCTGGGACACTTCCTCTAGCAGAAGACTTCAGCTTCTTGCCAGCTTTGGAAGAATTCTAGGAACAAAATTGAGAACACTTCCTCTAGCAGAAGATACCAGCTTCTTGCCAGTTTTGGAAGAGTTCCA
>APFE030960978.1:6067-18016 GCA_000404065.3 Pinus taeda
GAGAAATGACTCAGGCTTTGTCTGCTTCATTATGGGTTTTTTCTACACCCTCTCTTTCTATACTCTCTATTTTGAGAATGTTGTAAAGAGAGTTCTACATTGTTTCCACCTAAGGACTCAAAACCCATTTTTTCCAAGGATGCATTGTAAAAAAGAATACCATTGCCATTTCAGGCATTTCTCTTAGGTCTTGTGTCGGGCTCTCTCTCCCACACAACCCAAACAATGTAATTTGTTAGTTCCTTCAGTAATATATTTTATCTTATTCACAAAAAATATATATATAATACATCATAAATTAATTGTTTTAATATTTATCATTGATTGATGTCACTATCTATGTTTATTAATCATTTAATTTATATGATTCTAGTAATTAAATAAATTTTTCTTTAAATTTGATTCAGAGAGACTATAACATATGGAAAAAACTTGTTATATAATATAATATTTTAAATAAAATATAAATTATCGATTTTTATAATTTATTTTAATATAAATATAATAAATTTATTATTTTATTATTTATCGTGAATTAATCTCTATCCATATTTATTGCTCATTTACTTCATATGATTGTATTAATTGAAATGAATTTTCCCTTAAATATATTGATTAGAAGTGACTATAACTGAAGTGAAAATTTCGCCTTGCAACTTTGTGAAAATGCTTTGCAGCTTTGCATATCGCTTCAGTTGGTTTATGGGTCTTTACAATAACTATTGGGTTGAAATGGTGGCACTGTGGGGGGAAGTACAATGTGCCTTATGGCTTGACATTGACAAGAGTATGGTGAAACTCATTATCCATCATTCTATAGATTCAAGGGATAGATTTTCTTGACGTCCCTGCATTATGTAATTAGATGGAGCAGATCCGGTCATTATCGACCTCTTTCTCTGAAGTCACCTCCCAACATGTATACAAAGAACAAAAATTTGATGTTGATGCTCTCTCCAAGTTGAACCTCTCACTCTTTCTAGGGCATATGCATTTTTAATACCTAGTTAATGGTTCGGTCTATGGAACTGGTTATTTTGATATTTAATTTCTCAGGATCTCTTGCTTCTGTTTTTTGCTTGGTTTCACGGTGTTTTTTGTCTTTGTTTTCCTCTGTATGTTTTCTCTTCTAAGTAAGCATTCTTAAATGGTTTCTTTCAAAAATACCTTTCTTATCTTCAACTACTTGCATGTGGTCCTAGGCCCTAAATTTTTGGGATAACAGGGGTTTTCTTCTAGTCCTTCTTTGTACTTCACTGAATTTGGTTACTATTTGGGCAAGTTATTTTTGACTGAAATTCCTATATGGTTGCAAGTGAATATTACTCTCTGGGTTAATATCTTTGACATTGTAAATATCCTCCAATTAATGAAGGATGTTCTATTTTTTTCTTCTAAAAAAAACTTTGTGATTGAGAGAAAGTGGGGACTAATTGCCAAGGATGAGGGAAGTGGGGAAGAAATTCTTTTGCAGCAAATGATTCAGGGGAAATTCTAACTAAAATGTTTGGTGCCAATTAAGTTCTGAGTAGTTTTCTATTTTGTAATGTTTGTGAATCTCTGCACCTATGTCGAATTTCATGAAAAAAAATTAGATGATTAAAAGGCTTCAAAAACTTTTTCTTCGACGACAAAGAATGTGATTAGATTTTTTGCTCCATCAAACTTCAACAAAAATAAAAATTTCATTAATGTTTTAATTAAATAATCTTTATAAAATGTCATTATGGAGGAGCTTAAATCTCCTACGCCAGGTTTATTGAATCGAACCACAATAAAAGTAGCAGCATAATTTTTTGGTTTTACTTTTTTGGTTTCACGAGAGAAAAAACACTAAAATTCATATTAAAAATGAAGTAACCAATAAATATTTCCAAAATTCATCATAATTTACTATTCACCCAACAAAAAAAACCATAACATGATCCAATGTCTCTACATAAGAGTCGGGAACAACCCAAGATTATCGCAGTATGAAAAAACTAAGATGCCTAAGACGTATATATATTCATAGTCCAAAACATATACTCCCATGTATCAATAATCATAGATTTTGTCCATGTCAAAATGATAAAAAATCAAAATCTAGAAAAATTGTTCCAATATACAGTGTTAGAAAGTGTAGCAAGAAAGGCTCAAAATGACTTTTTCCTCAGTCAAATTGAGTAATTCGATTTTCCACATCAGCATGGTGACTTGGATGGTAGTTAACGTGTGCGACATAACCTTGTCTACTAGTTACCTTAGTAAATTCGAGTTATAGACTAGAAGTAGAGTTGTGCATGTAGTGATTGATAAAATTAGCACTCTAGTTCAATTATTTTCAGTTGAACTCAGTTAACTGAGCTCAAGTAATTAATTGATTCAATTGAAGGTCAGTTGAGTAATAGAATTGTTGTTAACTCAGTGATCTCTCAATTAAACTAATCAGTCATCGAAAAATAGCCTAGACATGCATGGAATTCAAATTGCCTAACTAGAGTGGAGGAAAAGGCACATTATAGTTATCAATTATATACTAGTTGAGTGTACATGCTTGGTAATTAAGCAGGTGATCAATTCCTTGGGAATTGTGCAAGGAAATAGGGAATTCCCATATTATTTAGGAGCTCAATTTCTCCTCAATTCCTATTGGGATTGGGTCCTTGGGCCCAATTTTGTTAAGTTTTGGGCAAATTTTGTAATATCTTTTGTAATAAATGTAAAGTCTCCGCAAAATGTGGAAGTGAAGCACGAAGCTATTAGAAGTCAAAGGGGCTTTAGTCCCTTAGTTGGGTAGGTGATAGAGTTGTTTTGAGACCTGCCCATGGTCTACGAACCATGGTATTGTAAAGAAAATGCTATATAAAGTTGAGTCATAGCGAGTCTTAGAAGTTAACTTTTGGTGAAGAACCATTGTAAGGGCAAGGTGATAAGGCAGGAAATGTTTGTTTCCTGTACTTAGGTGAAAGGGGAAGGCTCCTGCAATTGAGTGCGCGAAGACCTTGGTAAGTCTGTAGGCTAAGTGTGCGGGCCCCTACAACTGAGTGCGTAGGGAGAAGTCTGTAATTGAACATTTATACTTAATAAAGATTGTTTTGGGCCAAAATTGATGTTGTTGTGTCTAATCATTTACTTCTACAAAGTTTATGCATCTTCGCTCTGTGATATATTTTATATGAATTACTGCTTGTTACTACACGAAAGTGGTAGATCTTTAATATTTATGCATGATAAGTACAATTAAGTACCTTTGCGAAGATCTGAAAGTAGTTTAGATAGATTTACAGTAGTTATCTGTTCAAAAGGGTTAGAGCTACACAAAGGCAGATCTAAGCCGTAATGATACCAGGAAACCATCACATAGGCCTCTAGATGCAAAAAAATGGTTCTAGCATCCCCCAATACTACTTCAGGTGAGACTGCAACCTGCGTTATGTACGATGTTTCTGAAAGGGCCAGCAGTTAGGGTTTGTTGGTTGGTGCAGTTAAAGCTGAACCTTGGTCGTGCCCAATCAAGCCAACAATTTTGCAAGGAAAGAGGAGGAATATGAGGACTTGAATTGGCCAAGAGTTGGCTAGATCAAGACAATCAACATGAGAGAATGTTTACAGTGCACGGTGTGCTTCTAGATTGAAGCAAGACATGTAATAGTTTCTCATTCTCTTCTGATTAATGAAAAGTGGCGGAGGGTATTTTCCCAGTTGGGTTCCTTTGTAAATCATTGTGTTCTTATGGTTTTGATGGTTGCCTGCCATTGCATTTATTTCTAAATTATGATCTACATTCTACACAATTGTAGAAGAATTTGTAATCTCTTGTTTTCAGTTTGAATTCATTAGTGGCAAATTTTTATTAATTTATACATGGTATTAGAGCTTGAAATGACAATAGAAACTAGTCAATATATCTTCTCCTTTAGAGATTATGATTTACAAATTCAGTGAAGCAATTTTATTCTATGCGGGAAAATGTCTTTTAACGAATTGAGATTGGAGTATTCGCTAGAGGGAACATTGAATTTCATAGCTTAGAATGACACAATGGAAGTTGTACTCGATGATAATGGAGTGTTGGAATATACTCAAATATATATTCTTCCACAATAAGCCTAGTGGAAGAAGGATACCACAAAATATAGGAGGATCATCCTATAGGGTGTGAGAGACCACATAGTCTCGAATTTACATGGCAAGGAGACTCCATTTTCTATGTTGAAGACCCTCACTAAATCATTTGAAAACATTAATGATGTCAAGAAATTGGCATTGAGGGATAAGCTGGGAAACATCTGCATGTAAAAAAATGAAACCCTTCCACACTACCTCTCTCGATTCACTTACGTTCAAGATGAACTTGGAGGAGCCTGATTAAATGTGCCATCCTTTGAGCTACTGAGCCTAGCTCTCCTTGGCCTTCCAAAATATTGACACAATTACTAGGACTTTGTAAATGGAAGGGACAAATTACCAAATTGGGAGAGGATTTGGTCTTATTTGGTGCAAGAAGAAATTTGAAGGAACACTAGAGATGGAGTAACATCCAAAGTTGAGGAGGAAGATAATTTTTCATTGGTTAGGAAGGGCAAGAAGGCCCAAAGCAAGCTAGAGTCGCGTTAGAAAAATGGAAAAAAAGACCTAATCAAGATAAAATGTTTTCATTTCCAAGAATTTGGACACTATGCAACAAAGTGTTTGCACAAGAAGCCTTCAGGAGGAACAAGAGGTGAAGCACTTGCCTCATAGTTCGAATTAGACTTCACCTTGATTGCATGCATGGAAAGCATTGTAATGGGGAGTGTGTGGTATATAGATTCAAGTGCCTTGTTCCATATTACAAGATGCAAAGGATTCTTCAGTAGCCTAGAGGAGAAGGATCTCTAGATGCACATAGAAATTGGGGATGTTGGGGGGTACATTACCAAAGGATTTGGAACTATAACCTTTAAGAGGGAGTCAGATTCCCATCTTCATCTAAAATATGTTATGTATGTACTTGGGTTGAAGAAGAATTTGATATTTGTAGCTGTATTGGGGAATAGAGGCTATGATGTTGTTTTAGTAAAGGGAAATCATTTCTCAGACTAGCTACCGGGAAAGTGAAATAGATTGGAGTTAGAGTGAAAAATATCTACAAACCTGAGGTGGAAGTTTGTGTTGCATTGAGTAACAAGGCATAAACTGTGTAGAGTTGAGATCTTGGAGAACTTTTGCACAGGCACATGGGACACTTACACCATGCAGCCTTAAAAATCATGCAGTTGATTAACACCGGTCATTAAAGAAATTTTGAGGTCTAAAATGGGCCTCCTAAGGAATATAATAAAATAATAGTGGAAATAATAAATAAGATTAGATTACATCATCAAATTTTAGAGCGAAAAAATAAAACACTACTTTTTCAAATTGTATTTTCAACTTATCTCCATATGGTTTTGCACAAATTTTGAGCAGGAGCACTTGTTAGATGTCGAATTTAATTATTCAAATAAGGAGCACCCATGTTTCACACTTTCGATGAAACTTTCTACACAAAAAACGAGAAATACATGAAAAAGTGTGATTGCAATTACACGTTTCATGTATTTCTCATTTCTTGTGTAGAAGGGTCCATCAAAATTATGGAACATGGGTACTCCTTGGATGAGGAATTAAATTATGCATCCAATGAGTGCTCTCACTCAAAATTTGAGTAAACCCGTAGGGAGATATGTTGAAAATACGAGTTCAAAATGTTTTTTTTTTCCATTTTTTCAATTTTTTAATCTTTTTTCCTTTTTACTCGAAAAATGGTGAATCATACCCCATGGTTGACATCATCATCTTGAATCCCATTGGTTCTTATAAAGTTGATTTTGTTTCTACACTTTTGTTTTGAGACCCATTTTAGACCTCAAAATTTCTCTAATGGTCCCGAAATGTACCCTTGACCAGCATGATGTCTGCAAGGGATGCACATTGGGGAAATATTTCAAATCCACCTTCAAGGGCTGATATAGAAAAGTTGGAGAAATCTTGGAGCGAGTCCACTCTAATTTATGTGGACCATTTTATATAGCCTCTACATCAAAACATAGGTATTATGTAATTTTTGTTGATGAATTTTCTGGAAAATGTTGGATCTTCTTCATGCTGAAGAAGGGTGAAGTTTCCTCAATTTTTTTTTAATTAAAAGAATTGATTGAAAAGGACACTAGTCAGAAATTGAAAGCCCTGATATGTGACAATGGAGGAGAATTTATTTCTAACACCTTCAAGGAATTTTGTGCCAAAGAGGGTATTATAAGAGAATTGGTAACACCTCATAACCCACAACAAAATGGGGTAGCTAAAACGAAGAACAAAAACATAGAGGGAGCATAAAGAGCCATGTTGCATGATCAAGGGATATCATTGCATTTGGGAAAAAGCATGCAACACTGCGGTTTATTTGCAGAACAAGAGTCCTCATAGAATACTTGGCATGATCACACCTGAAGAAGCTTTCTCTAGTACGAAGCTAGATGTATCTCATTTTTGAATATTTCAAGCTTTTATGTATTGTGATGTCTCCAACGATAGTAAGAATAAATTGGAGCCTACAACTGAGACGGGGGTCTTTGGAGGATACACAAACACTCCACATAACTATAGGGTGTATTTTCCCTCACTCGGGTTGACAGTAGTGGAAGAGATGTCAAATTTAATAAGCAGAAGTTTACGAGATTATCTCTAGGGCGAGAGTTGAGTATCCCACCAGAGAATGAGCTTCCAGCTTCAAAGGAAGAGCCTCAAAAAACGCTTTTGGATGATGTGGAGGAGAAGACATGCGGAGGAGAAGACATGAGGTCGAGTGGAGGAACTCACTAAACCATAATCTTCTAGAGAGGGGAGGAAGAGAACCAGAGAAGCTAACAGATTGGTGCAAGATGCACAAGAGCATGTGGGAGATCCTATATCTTTGTGCAAGAAGAGGAGGTCACTAGAAAATACATTGAGTATATGTGTCTCATGACAAAACTCTTCGAGTAAGAGCCTTCTTCATTTGAGGAAGAAGTTTCTCAACCAGTGTGGGTTGATGCCATGGTGGAGGAGTATAACTCCATAATGAAGAACAATGTATGGAGGTGGTGCTTAGACCAAAGAATAATTTAGTGGTTGGCTCTAGATGGATTTACAAAGTGAAACATGCAGATTGGAGCATCGAGAAGTACAAGGCCATATTTATGGAAAAAGGCTTCTCACAGATAGAGGGAGTTGACTATGAGTAGACATTTTCCCCCGTGACAAGATATTCCTCAATAAGAACCATTCTACCATTAGTTTTGCAGATGGGGTGGAAGATCCATCAGATGTATGTGTTGTGATGGGGTCCCCTGGGTCAATTTTGGGGCAAAAGCCCAAGTTTTGATGTAAAGTCTCCACAAATTATGGTCACAGAGCACATAGATAGTTAAAGAGTCAAAAATGGTTTTACCCTTCTTTATGTAAGTTAATTCGGCTTTTTGAAGATCTACCCATGGTCCATGGACCATGGGATTGTATAAATAGGTGTGTCTTAGAGAGTCTAAGGCATAATAGAAGAATAAAAGTGGTCTATGGGTACGATAGAAGGAGTCTAAGTTAGCACAGAAGAGTAAGAAGAAAGGCTCTGCAGCTGTGTGCACAGAGGCCTAGAGTAGTGTCCGTAGTTGAGTGTGTGGACCCCAACAGTTGAGTGCGCAATGAAGTCTTGAGTTTGTAAGCTTAACTGAACATCAATAAAGAAAGATTATTACAGAAATTCATGTGTTTATCTCTTTATTTTTGTTATGTATGAATGCGCTTATGCTGTGATGAATAATGGTTTTATGAAATAATGATGTATTGATGCGTGACTTTACTTGATATATATTGTTAACTGAACGCAATTTATGTTAAGTGTTTACACAAATATTATATCGTTGTCTATTGAAGTCATCAAACACTTAAGAAGATATGAATAAATATTGGGTTAAGGATAATCCATGATGTGCATAAGTAGTTAATTCACCTGTTTAGGGTCCACAAAATCCAGTCGAAGACCTTCGTGGATGTCTACAGGCTAATTAAAGGAAGTTACATCAATAAGCCATAAGGGCTTATCAATCTGCACAAAGGTAGATTTAGGGCACACAAAGGACATCACGTTGATATCTGGGTGCAAAAACTTGGTTCCAACATATCACCATATTGCTTCAGGTGAGACTTCAGTCTGTGCTCCCACGGATTGATGCCAAAAGGGCCAGTAGTGTAGGGATTCTTTTGGCACAACTAACTCTGAACTTGGGTCAAGACCCACTAAGCCAACAAATGGTTTGCTTCCAGGATTGCAATCTGCATAAAGAGATGTGTGATGTCGCATCCTTGGAATTCAACAAAGAAGGAAATTTAGAAGTGGTTGGATAGAAAGATCCACAAATTCGTCACGCAAGGAAACAAAAATTCACGACTGATGAAAGAACAATGGTTGGACAAATATTTATACACAAAAATACATGAAATTTTCTTCTACACCTTCCCGATCGAACTAGACGAGTGGATCGCTAAATTGGCCAACTACAAGGAAGGTGGAGGCTTGAAGGTCGAATAGTGTGGACCCCGAAGCTAGTGTTGATTTGGATTTAAATAAGAACAAAACAAATTACAGAGGTAACCATAAATATAGAGATGCCACAGAAATAATACATTTCATTAATGTAAAATACTGAAATATTCTTACAAACAGAAATGGAAATAAACTAGCTTGAGCGATGGTAGCTTATTTATGATGAGAGATGTGGCAACTACATGCCTCTGAATTTTCTTACAATGAGGCTCAAAGGCCTATTTATTGTTGAGAAACAATGGAAAACCATAAACATCCAAAAACCTAACCCTAGGAGATCAAGTGCCAAACTATGGGCTCTGTTTTTGGTAAATTGGTACATCAACTTCCTGAGGTCATAACTTTGGCATACGATCTTCGTTTGATGCACACAATACCACGTTAGAAATATCTATCCAAGGAATACAAGTTTGGGATGAGAAAAATTAGTAAATGGACCCATGTTGCTCCCAGTTTTCCCAAAAAGCGTTGTTTAGGGCCTCAAGATGGATCTGAAAGTTTAGGACCTGAAAAACTGCTAAAACTAGTAAATTGTGCTACAATTAAGGAAACTGAAAAACATAAAGAAACAATGGTGGGGGTCCAAGTGGAATTGGTGGGTGGCCACCAATATCCACCTGGATCATTCCTCCCCCCTTAGGAATCAATGGTCCCCATTGCGTTGAGTTCCTCCATGAGATGAGGAAACTTATACTAAACTTGGTCCCTGGTGAACCACTTGCCCCGGTGAAGGAGTTGGCCTACTTTGACAACTCGATACAGTTGGATATTCTACTGGCGAGTGTGCTTGATATGTGTGTCCATGATCTGATCAGTTGCAGCTTGTTCCATGCAATCTAGATTTAACTCTGTTGGTGTGAGTTGTTCTTCAATGTCGGATGTGTCTAGTAATGGTGGAAAGTATGGCTGAAGGCGGTCCACATTGAACATTGGGTGCAAGCCAAGGAATGGGGGAATGTTGAGCTCAAAATGCATTATCTCCCATAGCCTTGGTAATGGTATAAGGACCATATCGAAGAGGTCTGATTTTCTGATAGGCTCCGGTAAGGTGTTCCTTTTGCAAATGCAACCAGACTTTTTTGCCCACCTGAAACTTGTGTGGCACCCAATGTTGATCATGTCGTTGCTTGTATTTGGCATTAGATTTCTCCAAACTGTCATGGACCTATTGGCGGATATGTTGGATGTGCTCAATGAAGCTGTTTGCCTTATCTATTTCGGATTGGACATGATCAGAATCTGTTTGAGTAGTTGCAAATGGCATGCCACATCAATGGTACATAGTGGTTGGAATCACAAGCCCACCTAAAATGGGTTGTGGCAAGTTGAGCTATAGAGAGCCCATTTATAGTTGTGTTGAACATAGGGAAGGCTCTCATCCCATCTGTGTGGATGCTTTGATTTGTACATGCGCAAAATGTGTACAATCATCCTGTTGACAACCTCTATCTAGCCATTAGTTTGGGGATGGAAGGCTGTGGATTTAGTGAGCTTGGTGTCCAGCATCGACCAGAGACTTGACCAAAATGCACTTTGGAACCTATTGTCCCGATCTGAGATGATAGATTGTGGGATCCCAAAGTGTACCCACAGTCATTCAAAGAAGAGTTTAGCAGTGGCTTCTGCTGTGATATTCTTCTTGCAGGCTGCCATAATGGCCATCTTCGAAAATCTGTCGATAACCACAAAAACATATTCATTGACAAGCTTAGTAGAAGGAAGGAACAACATGTAATCCATGGAGATGGATTCCCAAGGTCGACTAGGGGTAGGAAGCGGAGTATAGAGGCCTTGCTTCTTGATGGTTGGTTTGGCAATGGTGCAGGCAGTGCAGGATCTTATGTACTTCTCGACATCTTCTCGAAGATTCAGCCAATAGAAATACTTCTATAGTACTGCCACCATTTTCTCGACCCCGAAATGCCCAACAACCCGACTATAGTGCGCTTCCCAAATCATCTTGGCACGCTCACTTGAAGGAACACAAAGGTGACCCAGGTGGCATAACAGGGCATCCAGGAGGTGAAAATCTGGAACATGCTGACCCTCCAAGAGTGTCTGGTATGTGTGGCCAAATTCTAGGTCGCTTTTGTAGAGAAGTGGTCAATAAGAAGTCTCGTGCCCACAAGAGTTGAGCACAGTGGTTAACACCATGATCGGTGGTTAGCTGAGGCAATCTGCAACATTATTGGTGTTGCCCTTCTTATACTTGATATTCAATTGAAACTGTTGCAGGTATGCAGACCACTTATGATGGAAATCATTCTACAACTTCCCTTGCGTCTGTATGAACTGCAAGGGTTGGTGGTCTATGTGGATGACTGTTTCCTTCCCCAAAATGTAATGCTTTCATTGTTGGCAGACCTGCACAATGGAATAAATCTCTTTGCCATAAGTGGGATACCTTTGGACTGTGTCTGAAAGTGTCTCACTATGATATGCCACTGGATGACCTTGTTGAGTAAGGACTGCCCCAATAGAATAGTCAGAGGCATCTGTCTCGACCTCAAATGGTTGTTATAAGTCTGGTAATGCGAGCACTGGTGCCGAGCAGAGGTGATGTTTCAACTCTACAAATGCCTTCTGTTGAGATTCATACCAAAAGAATTTTGCTTTCACTCCTCCCTTGGTGACTTGACTCCAGGGTAGGGGTGATTTTAGGGGCGAATGTTCGCCCTTTGGCGAAATTAAGGGGTTTTAAATTTTTAGTGGGCGAATATTTTGTATCATAGTACATTTTTACAAATCACCTCAAATAGCCCACCTTATTTTAAGGAAGAGGGTAAAAAAGGTAAATTTAGCCCTTGAAATTAGGAGTTACAACCTTCCATTCGCCCATTTTCAAGAATAGGTTTTATTTAAGTGAATCCTATGGGCCAAAGCCCAAATACCATATTTATAAAAGAGGTATAGTAAATTAATAAAAATATAAATAAATGAGAGGTATGGTAAATAAATAAAACATTTTTTATATTTACTCCATAAGTCACCCTATATACATGCAAGGGTGTAAACAAATAAAAATATAAGTAAAGTGGAGGTATGGTAAATAAATAAAACGTCTTTTTATATTTACTCAAAAAGTATGGTAAATAAATAAAAATATAAATAAAGTAGACGCATGGTAAATAAATAAAACCTTTTTTTATATTTAGTCCATAACCCTCGTTATATTTATGAAGGCTCAAGAAAGAGGTTTTATTTAAGTGAATCCTATGGGCCAAATACCATATTTGTAAAAGAGGTGTGGTAAATTAATAAAAACATAAATAAGCAAGAGGTATGGTAAACAAATAAAACATTTTTTTATATTTACAACATAAGTCACCTTGTATTTATGAATGGTATGGTAAATTAATAAAAAT
>APFE030960978.1:28965-39283 GCA_000404065.3 Pinus taeda
AAAAAAAAAAAAAAAACAAAACAAAAAGAATTGAAATAAAAAGATCCTTGGGTGAAAACCTCTCTGAGGTGCCCAAGGCATATAGTAGGGGTGAAAACCTCATTGAGGCACCCCTGCTCTCTCGAAAAAAGAAAAAAGAAAAAAAGAAAGAAAAAGAAAAAAGAAGGAAGAAATAGAGAAAAACAAGTTTAATCTCTGGAAATTGTTGCAGGTTGTAGGAACACAGTGCAAAAAGGATGTCTCTCAACTGAAGGATAAGAGTCCCTACCAATCCACCAGGCAACCTCACATACACTCCCTCTATGAACACTCCTTTTTTCCAAGGTTCGGACACAATCTGCTCATGGTTTAACCTTCTACAGGAAGCTATAGGACTTTCTACAGGAAGTTCTGTATTTCTATAGGAAACATCCTGTAGAGCCTTTGGGCGGGCCAGAATCGATTATGGAGAAGGATTTGAAGGTTGAAGTCTATTGAGGATGCATGCAACCATTCTTTTCTTCCATCCCCCACTTGTTTCACCTCTTGTCACCACCATTTCCACCATCTGATCGAATATACCTGCACAGTCATACCAGAACCCTGTTTTTTTCAGATAATAATTTGTTTTGTTTCAAATAAAAAATAAAGCATTCCGGGGTTCGCACACTTTACCTGTCAAGGCAACCTCAAGACCCTTCACCTGTGAACGTGATTCCATTGATTTCAGCATGCACCTCAGGAAGAGAAACGGCTACAGGATGTCCTACAGGAATCCTGTAGCAACTGATCCGGCTGGAGTACATACCATGAAGACATCAGCAGCTCACGAAACTGGTGCATGCAACATTCACCACCAGGAAAACGGGTCTCAAGGTCTTGTAGCCAGCAGAAACCAATGAAGAGGAGCTCCATCACCTGTGCATGACGCAGCAGCAAGCAGATCCAGCATTCCTCATCCCGAAACCTGAAAAAACCACGTCCACGGCCGCATAGGTAAGTGCCTAACCTTATTTCGTCAAATTACATAAGCTATACTCTAAATTTGCATGAATGTGAAAATGGACAGATTGAACAAGTCTGGTTTCCATTAAACTGGCCACCACATCCATTCAGGCAGCCTCGTAGGATCCAAATGGGCTTGGTTATGTCGAAAAGACGGGTAATTGACACGTGGGAAGTGTCCAGTCGGGGAGAAGCGGTAGTATGACAAGAATGTCGGCGGTGAATGCAGAGGGAAGAATTCGGCGGTCAGGGACATGCTGGGGAATGATAGCCATGATTTCGGCCAACGGATCGGTAGGGACAGCTCACCCTCGCGCCATGAATTCCGCAGCATTTCAAAATTGGCCAGTCGAATAACTTATGATATGTTGCAGTCATTTACACTCACAACTGTTTTGCAGCCGAGTATGCGTCCTCCTCCTCTGCAAGTTTTTAGCCCGAGTTCTCGGTCTGTTCCAATGTCTTGCTACCGCTCAGACTATTCCTGCACCACCATAACATCCTCCAGAAGCTGGGAACGATTTCTACAGGAAGTTGCACTACAGGAAACCTAGCATATGAAGCAGCTTGGACTATTCACGTCGAGGGTGGCAATTTTCAGTGAGGTAGGCCTGAACATAACTTTCCCATGCAAATAATTCCAAAGGTGGTGAATTCGACGTATTGAGGGGGGTAGGGAAATGTGAATGCAAGTCTGTTTAAGAATTCAAAGTTGTTTTCTTATCACTGCCTGAAATTGTCTTCGTGGTCTGCATGCGAGATTTCCTCCATGAGTCTTGAATTAAAATCCCTCCTGTAGAAAAATTGAGACACTGTCAAGGCACTGGTAAAAAATTGTAAATTTAATATGACTGTGTGTATAATGGAGACGTAGCTCTTTGCTATGTGTAGAAAAATCCCGAAGTCCTCCTTCTGTACACGAGCAGGCAAGTCCAGCATAGGGTAATTGATACAAAGATACCTTTTTTTTAACGCTCTAAGAAGGAAATACACCCAGAACTCCCTGTCTGCTTGAAGCGCGAACAAACACAGAGTTTTTACCATGCTGGGAGGGTTCATTAGAAAAGAACCTTCGGACTCCAAGAAATTACGGGAAAACCCTGAGGTGGTGGACTTGTTTTCCCGTGCACACTGGATGTCATTCTGTGACAAGCTTCAAGGTCACAATGATGAAATTACAGAAGAATTCCTCAGGTCCCTGAAGTCGAAGTTAAAGACATTGGCTATTGTCAACTTCAGAGGATTGACCCTCAGATTCACCCCACAGCTCATTAGCAGAGTAACTGATCTACCGATGGGGGTACCCTGGGATAAGGAGGAGAGAAAATTGGGTCAGAAAGCTAAAAAAGAGTTTTTATTGCCAGAGGAGCAATTTCTACAGGACAAGAATGGAGTTTGAAGAACTAGCCTACAACCATTCTGGAGTGAAGTTAGCCTCCAAATTATGAAGTATATTACGTGTGAGGGGTGATTTAGCATCGTGTATGGCTATCATTTCCGGTTGCTCATAGAACTGAGGCACCAAATGGACCTACCCTCAAAACAAAAATTGAGCATTCCTTACTTCCTCCTGCAGTCCATGATTGAGTG
The DNA here is from genome assembly GCA_000404065.3 of Pinus taeda. Taxonomy (NCBI): domain Eukaryota; kingdom Viridiplantae; phylum Streptophyta; class Pinopsida; order Pinales; family Pinaceae; genus Pinus; species Pinus taeda. Next base: position 31,540 of record APFE030960978.1, read on the forward strand.
TGCCACCAAACTGAGAGAGGGGACACCAGACCAGCTAGCGCATCATGACCTTATCAAGCTCCTCGTGGAAGATGCACTCCACTCTTACACTGTCCCTCTCTCCTGGGAAATTTTTCAGAATATGTCGAAGGATGATGACATTCGAGTTTTGGCTGAGGAGCTTAATTCCTCCAACAGTGAGGAGAAGGAGCATACTCAGACAGAGAAGAAGGCTAAAGGACAAGAAACCCCAGGAAAAACACCAAAGAAAGAACAGAAAGGAACACAAGAAAAGGGTCAAGCTGCCAAAATAGGGGATGGTAAAATTGCACCAACACCTAGGGAGAAAAGACTACAGAGCAGGGTAGAAAGGACTGAGAAAGTCCAAGTTGGTAAGGGCACCCCTAAGGCACCCTCAACCAAGCTAAAGGAAAAAGTCCCTTCAGCCAAGCAGGCTAAAACAGTGCCCTCTGCTTCTATAGGAAAACAAAAGGCTATTTCTACAAGAAGTTTAAAAACGACTTCTACAGGAAGCCAAAAAACAACCACTACAGGACTTTCTACAGGAAGTCCGAAAGAAGGACAGCAGAAGGAGAAGTCAGCCGAAATTCTAGCTAGGGAGGTAGCAGCTGTGCTAGCCACCCTAAGTACCTCTCCTAAGCCAAAAGAAAAATGAAAGAGGGAGACTCCTTTATATTTTAAAGCGAAAAAGAGTGTGAGGATTAAGGCTGGCAGGCCCCAGCCTCCATCAAAAGAGCCAATCACAATTGTGGATACCCCTACCACACCAAAGGATAGGTCCCCCTCCAAGGCATCCATTAATTATGAGCGAGGGAGCCCGAAAACATCCTCATGGAGGGAAAGGATGGAGAAATTGAACTCAGAAGCCTCTCTACAGGATGCCGAGGCTATTCTACAGGAAACTTTGGCTAGGCTGAAAGAAACTGAGTAGATGGAGGAAAGAGCAGCCAAGTCACCACAGGAGGAGGAGAAGATCGATGTCATCATGGAACCAAGCCCCTAGCCCAGCCTGGGCTCTTATTATAACTTTTTGGAGGCCGAAAAAATTATTCCTCAAAAATTCACAGTGCCATTGTTTCTAGCACTAGAGGAAGAAAGAGTATGAACCCACACTTGGATGAGGATCACTAAATCCAAGGGGGTAGCAGATATAGGGCCTCTAGAGGAAAGGCTCAAGGAAACACAAAGGGAGTTGGAAAGAGTAAGGCATGTGGAAAGCTCCCATCAGGCCAAGTTAAGAGAAGAGAATGAGCTGCTTAGACAGCAGCTACAGCTATAGGGACATAGAAAAGAAGAGGACACAACAGTCAAGGACACCTCAGTAGAACCTCAAGAAAAAGAAGGGATGGAAGCTGATCTTGAGGAACTAAACCAGCAGCTACAGGAAAGGGAATTGCAGGCAGGCATAGAGATACAATCCCTAAAACAGCAGATGCAAGAAAAGGAGGCACAACTGGCCTGCATGGCCAGCTGGGCAATGGAAGCTCTGCAATGTAGGTAGCCAGACAAATCCTATGGCCTATACCTAAGGGATCAGTGGCTGCAATTCCAAATCAACACATTGGCATAGAGGGGTATCTCCCAAATCCAAAACCCCCAGCAATTCATGGATTTATGTAACAGCAGTTCATCGGAAGATAAGGCTAAGCTTTCAGAGTTTTACCTTCATAATTTGGCCCTTCCAAACATCACCTCGTGGGACCTCAACACAGTAGTAGGGGACATGCAGCTGATGGCAATGACCTCATGGTTAAACCATGAAGAAAAGAGAGTGGGCGAGGTCAATAATGTCATGGAATGAGAACTACATGAACCACTGCTGATTAGAGCAGAGCCAGGGGACCCCACAGCATTGATATCCGCTCACCAGCACCTAGAAACCAACTCTCAGGCTTTATTAGAGTACATGGATCGGCAGGCCCAGGCCATAGCACACTTCGAGGATATGGAGTGATTACTAGGGGACAATTGTGTTCATGCTTGCACCCGTTGGTGGAACACATTGTCCCACAGCCTCAAAATCAGGGAATATCACACTCCAACTCGAATGAGGGAGACCTTGGCATGAGTGCCTCTCTACAAGAAGTTTATGCAGAACCTCCAACCCAGTTGGATAGGCCTCAAGCTAAGTCCACCTTTACTTTTGGGATTGTTAGAAGGAGGCACAGAAGAGGAAGAGCATAAGTAGTGGGAAGAGGTGGAAAGGAAGGCTGGATTCCATGACAGTTAGGAGGATACTACTTCAAAAGCCTGGGATGTGAGGGTGGCGATTAAAGCAATGAAAGACAAGGAGTTGGACTAGTTGCTCAGAGGATGAGCAACCCTTTTAGTAGGGGGTGATGATGAGCCCCAAAATTGGTAACTTGTTGGGCTCATTTGGCCTAATTATCCTTGTTCAGTCCTTGTTCAATCCTTCATTTTTCATAGCTTTGCATTACTTTTTCAGTATGTTTATGTCATTTGTACGAATAAGGGTAGTCACTCTTCCTAGGTGGCTAACACATGCTCATTTCAGGTTTTTTAACACATGTTGAAGCAAAACCGAGCAATCATGGGCTAGAAGACAGCCAAGCTTGAGGTGAGGATTTGTAGGGGGGTTGTCTATGGCATTAAATAACCCTTCCTCGGGATCTTCACCCCCAACTCCGAACTCCAAAGGCCACCAAAACTGGATCTAGAAGGCAACCAAACCTATTTTGGAAGGGACTGTCTAACTCACAGTTTGGATAGCCAAGTCCCATAGATTTAGGAGCCCAGCTAGGGCCCTCGTGATGTATAAATGTTAAGGCCTCAGCCTTCGTAAGGGACTTTTGAAACTATTGCATATTTTGCACCACAGTGCTGTTAGCTTTAGCTTGTTATCATGTAGCCATTTTGGCATAACTCTTATGACTATTTTTTGATAAGGAGAAGCAGTCTAATTTTATATCAACTCTGAGTTTTCTATAGGAGCCATAGCTCTCAGGGTTGGGCCCAACTTGAGAGCCTAGGGCTTCCTTTTTGTACTGTTACTTTTCCTTTATGCATCGTTGTTTTCCTTTTATGCATTTGAAACGTATTTCTGTTAGGCAGATTTAGTTGTGTTGATTGGATAGATCACTGTTTATGAATAGAATTGCTTCAGGTATTTAAAATAGATTGGTAAGATAATAACAGAAAAAGCTCCAAAGAAAAGGGACAACAACACTCTCGGTTTCACCTCATCCTTATTGGATCAGGGGCTAGAATTGAAGAAACAGTGCTGCCCCAACAAAAACACTAGTTTTCTTGACCATGCAATCCTTAGTGTATTGTTTTCCTTTGCAGAAATTAGTTATGGGTTTAGATCTCTGAAATGTTTCTTTTCATAGTTAATGTACATGGTTTTCTTTCCAAATAAAGCTATTGTTCATTCATGTTATTGATAGTTAGACTAGATTAGCTAGGACTTTGATTATTTGCAAGACTTTGTTGATTCGGTTGAATGTACACCGTGCAGGGCATCTCTACCACTCTTTCATCCACCTAAGCTTCATCTGAGCCACCTGTTCCATCTCCTAGCTAGGTTCCTCATCTCCCATCTGTCTTTTTTCCCATGTAACCCTACCTACTTGCTCAATCATTGGCTTAGCCTTCTTTAAGCCAAGTCAACCTTCTACACCTTCTCACCACTCCATCCACCAGTCTCTAGGTCACTCCAGGCCCCTATCCTACCTCCCTATCCATTTATGCATCTTCCCTCACTCACCCATCCTCTAAAATCCACTTTTTAAACATCCTGTAGAAATTTCTGAACATCCTGTAGAAATCTCTGAACATCTTGTAGAACCCCTGCAAACTTCCTGTAGAAGCTCACAAATGAGGTTTCTTGATAGCTAAACTTTGTGAAACTCTTTGGAAGGGTGTTAGGGACTCCTTAGACCCTCTCTGAACCTTCCTAATCTTTTCCAAGCATTTCTCCTCCTTGATCCACCCCTGCACAATAAAGAACAATGAAAGCACATGCATGATAATTCTAACAACTTATTCAAAAATACAAAAATATGGTTCTTTCAGATTCTGCTGTAGACATAGCTTAGATACATGCATTTCATATTCTTAGAAGTCAATGGCATTTCATTCAGTATCTTGCATCTTCCTTCTTGGATCAGTAGGACTAGCTGGTAGAATTAGGGTTTGCTAGGGTTTGCGTTTCTTTTTGGTTTTCAGTTTCTTTCCGCAAGTAGATTAGCTTCCTTTGAGTTAGGTTTCATCCACCAATAAAAAATCTTCTTCTAAGAGCTCATAGAAGTTGGCTTAAGCTCCTAGCGGACTTGTGCCAGCTGACCAAGTGACAGTTGCGGCAAGAGCTAGTACTTGTGCATACAGCACCGTCGCTTCCAAGTTTGTTACGAACTACCGGGTTGATAAAATTAAAGAAGGGAGCCCCAGGAGTTGCAACATTATTGTTGCAATACTGGAGCCCACCACAGGCTAAAGCACTAAAGGAGCAAGTGGATGCGACACGACATAAAGAAGCAGTCCTAAAGGTGTGCATTTAGCCTTGGATTGGCGAGGCCTTCACCATTACGACAGAATCAAAGGCAAGCTCGTGCACATGCAGGGGATGCACACATTGATGTAGAGAAGCACTCCCGACACAAAAGTCTTAGAACAACGTATGTAGTAGATCCAACAAGCATCAGCTCAGTGCACTGCTGACCTCCACGCAGTTCGAGAATAGTTGGAGGGACTCTGCACAAATATTGCCGCACTGACAGAGTGACTCGAGGGCGAGTCACGATGTTTTTGTTGGGGGCCTGTTGGGCATGGAATCCCCCCAAGGCATTTTTTGGGGCTCAAAACCCAAGTTTTGGCCGAATCTTGATGTAAATCTCCGCAAATTGCGGGCGCGGGGCACGAAAGTATGATAGAGTGACAGGGTTGTCCACCCTAGTTCTATAATGTAAGGTCAGATGGATAGAACTACCCATGGTCTGCAGACCATGGGATTGTATAAATAGAGGGAGGCTCTAAGTGTAAAAAAGAGATAGAAGAATAAGGAAGTCCAAGCGATTGAGTTGAAGTGTAAAGTGTGTCTTTGGTTCGTAGAGTAGGAGAAGGCTCTGCAGCTGAGTGTGCAGAGGCCTAGTAGTCCATAGCTGAGTGCACAGACCCCTACAGCTGAGTGCGCAGGGTGAGTCAAGTATGTAACTGTGGAAAAAATCAATAAAGAGAAGTTTGGTTATAATTCTGTCTATCTGTTCTTGGGTTAATGCATGATTGATATAACTTGAAAATATACTGTTTATTTACTGTGCGCACCTATATGAATGTTTTATGTTGTTAAGCATAACTCAAAGCACTCAAGTAGGCAAGGATAATTAACTAACATTGGAATATAAGCAAGGTCTTAGGCAATAGTGAAAAATGTGGCACAAGCGCTGGATAGGACTGCACAAGGGCAGTGTATCAGGTTGCGAGGAACGTGAAGGTGCACGAAACTACCTGTGCGTAGGGAGAAACTACAGACAATTCAAACTCACCAGACATCTTCAGGGTGCGAAAACCTGGTTCTAGCACCCTCCCATACTACTTTGGGTGAGACCTTAGCCCGTGCCCCGGAGAATTTTGCTGAAAGGGCCAGTGGTACAGGATTTGTTTGTCTAACTAACTCTAATCCTGGGTTAGGCCCCAACAAGCCAAAACCTTCCTTGGATTTAAAGGAAATCTTCCATACATCTGTGGGCTCTATTGGAACCTAGTGATAACTAGACTTTAGATCAATCTTGCTGAAATTATTGCCCCCCTTGAGTTGGTCTAGTAGGTCACCAATCTCTGGCATTGGATACTTGTTCCTGATGTTGGGTTGTGTTATATTCTTTCCATGACCAGCCCACATAGTTAACTGGGGGTTAGAGGGGGGCAGCATCACATGTGGAGTGAGGCGTACTCATAAACCCACTCTATGGGGTCCGGGGTAGCGCCCCAGAAAATTTTGGTTTTGGTACCTATGTTAGGTTGGGCAGACCCACCTATGGTTTTGTGCATGATTTTCACACATGTTTTTTTTGGACGCGATGGTTTTCGGTCCATGGTATTGAATTCTTTAGCATGTATAAATATGTATTATAACATTCAAAGGAACATAATGAAAAATCAAGCTGGTAGTCCCGGTTTTGGGATCTAGGGGAAAATCTTTGTGTATATGTGTTTTATGTGTTATGCTTTCTCATTGATTATTTTCTGTGTTTTAGAATTCGTATGCAGGTAATTTCTGTATGGGGTTAAAACCTACATTTAGTATCAGAGTTGTTTTGGCTTCAATGGGATGCGTTTGCTGCTGACGGGTTTCGCTCGGGCTTGTGGTAGACCCTGTTCAGTGGGAGATCTGCGAGATCGATTCTGGCGGTGAAAGAAGATGGCGAGCAGTGGAAAGATAGAGATCGACAAATTTAATGGTCAGAGTTTTGAGTTGTGGAAACTCAAGATGGAGGATCTGTTGGTGGATAAAGATCAGTGGATCATGGTAGATTCGGGTACTAAACCAACGGGAGTGTCTGATGAAGAATGGAAGAAGCTGGATCGGAAGGAAAAGAGAACAATACGATTGTGTGTCTCAGATTCAGCATTGCTGAATGTATCAGGGGAAGCTACAACGAAGGCTTTCTGGGACAAGTTAGGGACTTTGTACCAATCTAAGTCTCTGGTGAATAAACTGTTCCTGTGGAAAAAGCTGTATAACCTGAGGATGAAAGATGGAGATTCAGTGACAGAGCATCTAAACACATTTAATACTGTGGTAAGTCAGTTAGCATCTGTTGATATTAAAATTTCAGATGAAGATAAGTGCATCAATTTGTTGTGTTCTCTACCAGATTTGTGGGATAGTCTGGTTATTGCAATAGGTAGCAATGCAACTTCCTTGCAGTTTGATGAAATAGTCTCAGCTTTGCTGACGGAGGAGATGAGACAGAAAAATATGGAGAGCCAAAATGGTGATTCCTTGTCTATACGAGGACGGTCCCAGAATAGAAACAAAAATAAGTCATCGAGTGGGAGATCTAAATCTAGAGGGAGATCTAAATCTCCAATAAAACCTCTAAAGGTGGTGTGCTGGAAATGCGGAAAGGAAGGGCACTACAAAAGGGACTATAAATCTAAAGCTCTTGACAAAGGAAAGGGATCTGATGATGCTCCTTCTGCAAAGGCGAAAACGACCTCAGATGAAGGTGGGGATGTGTACTTGGCTTCTTCAAGTACATATGTAGATCACGAGGCATGGTTGATTGACTCAGGTGCATCCTTTCACTTCACTCCCCATAGAGAGTGGTTCTGTGAGTATGAGAAATACGATGGTGGTGATGTCTTCTTAGGGGATGATAGGAAGGCCAGAATCGTTGGTCGTGGAAAAGTAAAGTTGAAATTGCAAGGTGGAAGAGTTAGAACACTTCCAGGTGTTCTGCATATTCCTGCATTGGTCAGAAATCTAATTTCTGTAAGCAAGCTAGATGATGCAGGTGTAAAAATAGTGTTCGAGAAGGATACTTGCAATATGGTTCGAGGAGCACTGGTATTGATGCGGGGAGTTCATATTGGAACTCTATACAAGTTGCAAGGTAGCACTATTATTGATGGGTGCAACAGTTCTGTGGTCTTTGAAAGTGGAGTAGAAAATCTAGTGGTCTTTGGAGAGAAGACCATGCTGTGGCATCAAAGGCTTGGACATATTGGAGAGAAGGGCCTTCGAATACTTCATGGTAAAGGTATGGTAGAAGGTATGAGT
>APFE030960978.1:41353-54697 GCA_000404065.3 Pinus taeda
TTCACCAGAAGCAAAGCAGATCACTGTGTGTATTTTAAATTAATTGGTGACTGTGTTATTTATTTGGTCTTGTATGTGGATGATATGTTGTTGGTTGGAAATGACAAAGAAAATATCAAGGATTTGAAGACCCAATTGTCCTCCAAATTCGACATGAAAGATATTGGTGCTACAAAATATATTTTGGGCATGGAAATTAAAAGAGATCAAGCAAAGAGGAAGCTCTGGTTAAACCAGAGGAAGTATGCCGAAACAATATTGTAGAGGTTTAATATGCAGGATAGTAAACCGGTGAAGGTTCCTATTCCTGTAAGTGTGAGGTTATCTATTGAACAATGTCCCAAGACACAAGAAGAGGAAGAGGACATGTCCCGTGTTCCATATGCAAGTGCAATCGGTAGCTTGATGTATGCAATGGTTTGTAGTAGACCAGACATTGCACATGCAGTGGGAGTATTGAGCAGGTTTATGTCAAAACTAGGGAAGGAGCACTGGACAACAATGAAGCGGGTTTTCAGGTATTTGTGTGGCACTAGTGATTATTGTTTGTGCTACCAAGGAACACCAGGATTGGATAGAGTGTTGGATATTCGTGGCTTTGTTGATGCAGATTGGGCTGGAGATGTGGATCAGAGAAGATCTACAAGTGGGTATGTGTTTAACCTATTTGGAGGTGCAGTCAGTGGATGGGTAAGAAACAATCTGTAGTGGCACTATCAACTACAGAGGAAGAATACATGGCAGCCACTCATGCATGCAAGGAAGAAATTTGGTTGCAGAGATTGTGTTCAAATATGGGGTTAGTATAGGGAGCTATAAGGATAGACTGTGACAGCCAAAGTGCAATTTTCTTTTCAAAGAACCCTCCATATCATTCAAAGACAAAGCACTTTGATGTTCAATATCACTTTGTGAGGGATATGATAGAAGACAAAAAGGTGTTCCTGGTAAAGGTGGACACTTTGAAGAATACTACAGATGAATTGACAAAATCTGTGAGCTTTGAGAAGTTCTCTTGGTGTAGAGAAACAATGGGAGTTGCAGGGCTGGATAAATGATTAAGCTCTCTTGTGGCCCCCTGTGGAAAGAAAACAACAAGTGGGAGAATGTTGGGTTGTGTTATATTCTTTCCACGTCTAGCCCACGTAGTTAACCGGGGGTTAGAGGAAAATTTTGGTTTTGGTACCTATGTTAGTTTGGGTAGACCCACCTATGATTTTGTGCATGATTTTCGCACATGTTTTTTTTGGATGCGATGGTTTTCGGTCCATGGTATTGGATGCGATGGTTTTTGGTCCACGGTATTGGATGCTTCAGCATGTATAAATATGTATTATAACATTGAAAGGAACATAATGAAAAATCAAGCTGGTAGTCCCGGTTTTGAGATCCAGGGGAAAATATTTGTGTATATGTGTTTTATGTGTTATGCTATCGCATTATTTATTTTCTGTGTTTTAGAATTCGTATGCAGGTAATTTCTGTACGGGGTTAAAACCTACACCTGATAGGGATTTTGATGATGATGATGATGGTGGTTACCGTCCACTCAGACCAAATTGGTCTATCGGACCTATAATATTTTTAATTTTTAATTGTCTGGCTCCTTGTCTTTCTTGGCGAGATTGGTGTTGTAGCTCTCTTTTTTTTTTCTACGGTCTTCCAACTTCCTTCATCTTGCTTCTCGTTCATCTCTTCTGGTTCTTGAAACAATGGTGTCTTAGCTTCGCGATCAATTGTGTTCATCCTTTTGGAGATAGTCGAAGAAGAGGTTTGGTCTAGGAGATCTGCTTTGTTGTCAAATGAAGATTTATTTTGCACGATAATCGAATCCTCATAACTGCTTGAGGGGTTCTCGAGTGCACTTTTTTGTTGTTGTGCAGGGCTTTCTCCATGCTTGTCTTGAGAGTTGTTTCTGTCTTGCCCAATTTCTTGTGATTCAAAGTTTTCTCTAGAGTATTCTTCTTTGATGACAGTGTAGTGTTCTTTTTGTGCTCCTTCCCACCAAGTAGATCTGTGGTGGCTTTTTTTACCAGGATTTTTCTGGGAGGTTTTTGGGCAATTTTTGGCTAAATGGCCTGTCTCAAAGCAGGATCGACATCGGAAGAGGACACTTTCATAATCGAGTTTCTGGTTCCACACATAATCTTTACTTGTTAGGTTTATTTCCGCTGGGAATCCGGCACTGAAGTCCATTTCCACACAAATGCGTGCATAGGTGGTTCTGGCATATTCCTCTGTTTTTGGGCACCTGCAGTAAAATTTCCCAATTGCATTTTGAATGGATTTTAGCGAGGAGAGATTCCAGAGATGTAAGGGTAGGCTTGGCAATCTCACCCAAACTGGTGCTGAGGTTATCACTGCTGTTGAGGGATCGAATGATGGGTTCCATGGCTTCATGAATAAGCCTGATTTTTCCCAAAACCAAGGGCCGGAATCCATAATACATTGTCTGCTTTCAGGATTTTCAAAATCTACTATAAAGAAACCCCTAGCACAGGGGTAAATATTAATGTCATCAGAAATTACAGGCTTCCATACCTCGGAGATCCAATTGTGGAGAGCTGTTAGTCGCGGCCAAAAACCATTGAACCGACAAATTAGGGCACTTTCAGAAAACTTCAATGCCTCATCGAGTGAGGCTTGGACCACCTGGACAGTGGGTGCTGGGGCTTCATTGACAATATGGGCAGGAGCTTGCCCTCCAGGAGCTGACGGCACTGAGCCAGCTGCTACTTTCGCGAAGCTGGGAGCCATATTTTACTTCCTTGTAGAACCCAGCCGTAGAGGAAAAAGACAAAAGATTAGATCTAGATCTAGTGGGAAAAGATTAGATCTAGATCGTCCGAAGAAACCTATCGCAGCCAGAAGCTGCGTTCAGAAATAAATCTAGATCTATGTATATATCTAGATCTGCGTTCAGAAATAAATCTAGATCTATGTATATATCTAGATCTGCGTTCAGAAATAAATCTAGATCTACGTTCAGAAATAAATCTAGATCTATGTAAAGCTGCGTTCACGGCGAGATAATCAATGCAGAGCCTCCAGGTCCCATCCTTCTTCTGTACAAGTATAATTGGGCTCCCACAAATTGAGGAACTTGGCTGGATGTGCCCTTTCTACAAAAACTCTTGGATTTTCCACTTGATCTCTTGATTTTCCATAATGGAGTAGCATTATATCAGCCCGTTGGGTAGAGGTTCTCTAAGAGTCAGATCGATTGAATGCTTGACCTGATAATGCAAGGGTACCCCTATGGGTGAGGAGAAGATGTCCTTGTATTCTTATATGATAGTATCCACCTGCTTCTGTTGCTTGGAGGAACCCTTCCCGAGGGCCATGGATATGGCTACAACCTCCCCCTTAATTTGAGATTGAATTAAAAAGAAAACAAATTTCCTAGTCTGGGAGATGACCTTACTGTTTTTCTTAGCAAAGATCAAAGAGATGGTGGTAGGTGGGGCTACCTCAGATATCTTGTATAACTTAGTACCCAAAGGAATAATAACAGAGTGAGGTCTAGACTCATATACAACATGACACTTCCATAAGCATGTTTGTCTTAATAATACATTACAAACTTCAAGAGGAGAAACATCACATAGAACCTCATCCGTGAAGGGATTGATGCTATAGGGAGACGACTCTGGTGGCTGACGCAGAGATCTCGTCCTTGGTGAAGCCACCTGATGGTATACAATTGCAGATGTTTTGTATTCGGTAGGCCCAACCACTTCACAAACTCTTATGAAATGAGGTTCTTTTGGCTCCCACTGTCGACAATGAACTGCAGTAGAGAACCCTTCACCCACATCTGTGAGTGGAATAGGTGCTCCCCCACTTATGGATATTTAGGCCTTCTGGATCTTGGTGGTGGTCATAGTGGCACTAGGCTCCACGTCAATGATTTGCTTCCCTTTTTCATTCCCCTTATCGTGTTCAGACTTAGAGTCAGAGCATTCATCGGACTTAGAAGCCTTTAGCTTGACCACGAGTGACTGCTTGGCCCAAGAATCACTTTTGTTGTGAGTGGAGATATTATGGAACTCACACCACATTCTCGTGTCCTTCTTTGTCTTCATGATGTTGTTCTTTTCTTGTGGATTTAGGAGGTTTTCCTGGGTTGCCCCACCTTGGCCTTTCCCTTTGCTATGCGGTTTGGGGGAACCTTTCCCTTCCTTCATATTCACAAATCCAAAGTCTCACTTTTTCTGTTTAAGCTTCTGCTTGATCTTGAAAATGTATTGGTATGCCGCGTCGAGTGAGGAGATGTCTAGGAACTCCATATCATCCTAGATGTACCTATGTAGGCAACTGTGGTACTTGAGTACCAAATTTTTCTCAGAATCCTTGATACCTAACTTTGTACTAAGGGTATGAAAAAAATTGGTAAACTTTGATACGTCTTGGTCCCTTCCCTGTCACAGTGTGGTCCACTTTATGTATTTATCCTCATAGCTATCGACAGGGTAGTACTGCTCCTTGATGGCATCCTGGAACGAATTGCAAGTGGGCGTGGCTAAAAATAGTGAGAGCGTACTTTCATCCTTATGCTCATAGTAGGTTTCGCACGAGTCCTTGATGTGGGGGGCAACTTTAAGAAGAGAAAAAGTAATATTTTCTCGGCTGGAAAAATCATGAACAGAAAAAAATCCTTCTAACAAATTTAACCATTTATCTACGACGTCCACATCTATATGACCCTCAAATATGGGAATGTCAAAGTTAAGTTGTACCTTAAAGGGTGTGGTGCTTCAAGAGTAGCTGTTGGAAGTAGATGCATCGGCCTTGGGTAGTAGCTGAAGGATCTCAGCAAAGTTGTCCATCATCGCTCGAGGGCTTCTTTGAGCAAGATTTTGAAAGGATATCTTGCCCCCTGCGAGGATGGTCTTGTAAATGTTCGACCAGTTCAAGCCCTAGCTCCTTATATACTGACCTCATTGGGGGCATGCAAAGAAAAAAGAGAAAGAGCAGACCACTCTGATACCACTGATCCGAATTTAAAAAAGAATGCAACAAATTACAGATATAACCATAAATACAAAGATGCAATAGAGATAACACTTCATTTCATTAATATCAAATACTAAAATATGCTTACAAACCGAATGGAAATAAGACTAGCTCACATGATGGTAGCTTATCTATGAGAAGAGATGTGGCAGCTACATTTCTCTAACTATGTTACAATGAGGCTCCAAGGCCTATTTATTATTGAGAAACAATGGAAAATCCTAAACATCCAGAAACCTAACCCTAGGAGATGAAGTGCCAAAACTGTGGGCCTCATTTGGGAAATTGGTTCATCAATTTCGCGGGGTCATAACTTTGGCATACGATCTCCATTTGGCTATCATAAAACCTCGTTTCAAAGATCTCAAAGAGTAGGCTAAAAAAAATGGGTAATTTGATTAGGGACAATGTTGGCCTCTCTATTTTCCCTAAAAACATCGTTTAGGGACTCAAAACTACTCCAGAAGTTCACGACCCTAAAAACTGCCAAAAATAGTAAACTGTGCTACAATTAAGGAAATTGAAAAATTGAAAGAGACAATGTTGGGGGTCCAAGTGGAATAGGAGAGTGGCCACCAATATCCACCTAGATCACAATATGACCCAAATATTCCACTTCCTGTACCACAAGAAAATATTTGGACAGTTTTGCATACGATTGTTTCTCCTCCAAAAATTTTAGCACCTTGTCAACATGTTGAACATGATATTTCCAAGACTTTTTGTAGATTAGTATATTATCAAAACATAGTAACAAAATTTTTCTCAGAAATGGTTTGAATGTGTTTTTCCTTCATTCTATTTTGATGATATCTTGAACGAAAATCCAACTTGGTGAAGTAAAATGCTCCATATAGTTCATCCAACAATTCACCAATGATAGGAATGGGAAAGTTATCTTAATTAGTGAGTTTGCTAATCTCTTTATAATCCAGACACATATGCCATGATCCATCCTTCTTGTGCACTGATACTACTGGAGGAGAGAAAGAACTTGGCTAGGTTGAATTATACCAGCCTCTAACATTTTTGCAACCATACGTTCAATTTCACTCTTTTGGGAATAAGGATATCTATAATATATAATGTTTATATGAACACTTCCTAGAATAAAGTGAATAGCATTATCATGATTGAAAATAGGTGGGATACCTTTGGGAGTCTCAAATACCTTGGAATGGTTGTCAAGGAAACTTTGGAGATATGGAGAAATGGATGACTTAAATGTTTGAACATATAGTGAGAATAATTGTGCAATTAACCCTTTTTTTTCTTTCTTCAAAATGTTTTCCATGCCATTAGAGCTAATTATCTTCCCAGGTTTCCCTACGATACTCCTTAATTTGATTTCCTTTCCTTCCTAGTAAAAATTCAAGAAAATTTCTTGAAAATTAGAATCTATCACCTCTAAAGATTGTAACCATTGGACTCGTAATACCACATCAACACCACCCATTAGAATGGAAAACATTGGACTATTCAATACATATTCCCCTTAGATTGATATTATGGAACTTCCCTGAGAAATTTATAGTTCCTCCATATGCAATTATCACTTGACACTCTAATGTTGGATTTAGAAAGCAATTCAAATCCTTTGCTATCTTACAATGAATAAAGTTATGGGTACTACATTAATCAATAGACACTATTACCTTTTTCTTCTTGATATATCCTTATATCTTGAGAGTTTGAGGGGTGGTAATTCCTGCCAAAGAATTACAATATATGGTCAGATTTATTTCTTATTTTTCAACCGCTAGGTCTAGTTCCTGGTGTAAATTTTCTTCTTTTGATGGCTCTTGTTCCATTTCTTCCTTCTCTTCACAATCTATGTAAAACAAATTTTTCTCAGCGCACTTATGACCTTTAGTGTATTTTATATCACAACCGTAAGAAATCCATCTACACTTTCCTCCAATTGTTGTGGTGTCAGCCTTGGAGGTTGTAGGAAGTTAGGAATGACAACACTTCCATATTTATAGTTGTGAGTGGTAGACCCCCTTGTTTCTATAATTTTTCTTTCAACTATTCTTGCCACCTTGAACACATTCTCCATTGACTATTGTTACCAAAGGTGAAACTCATGTTGGATGTTATCCTTTAAATTCCATATGAATACATCAATCAAATTCTCCTTTGGCATATCAATTACCTTGATATTCAATCTTTGGAAGTCCTCAATGTGTTCCCCAACTGAACCTTTTTGTTTGCGATTTATCATTTGGCTAAAAAAGGTATTGATCTTTGTATCATCATAATGTGCTATCAATTCCATTGTAAAAATTGTCCAAGTGACAAGTAATTTACAAGATTAAATCCATTGATACCATATAAATTGATTGGGTTCTAAATATGAAGATGTAATGTGTACCTCTTCTGTGCGTTGTACATAATTTATATCAAAGAACTGCTCCAACTATAGTATCCATGTTACTGGATCCTTGCCATCAAACTTTCTCATATCAATATTTTAAATATGGTTAGTCTTCAACCTAGAGTTAGAGTCTCTAAACTCATGATTCACATTCCTTTTGTTCTCATCACAGATTTCATGGAATACCTTGTCACCACTAGGAAACCTTTCTTCTAATAACTTTGTCAAACCTTCCATGTATGCTTTTATTTTTGCTTCTAGACAATCCATCTTAAAATTCATCACTCCCAATTCATTTTTGGTTTCTCTTTGTGAGAGTGAAAATTGTTGCACTTGTTCCTGCAATTCCGATATATCATGTTGCATTTCTTTCTCTTCTTCATGCGTCATAGTAGATATTTCAGAGGGCTTAATGGGTGTGGAATTTTTTTAGTTTGGAGGAATTTTGGAACCAGTTAATGATATTTATGTTTCGCTATTCCCTTTGAGTCACTTCAAATTGATTTTTTTTTTTTTGTTTTTTGTTTTTTTTGTTTTTTGTTTTTAACGAAAACGGGTATTTTTATTTATGGATGGCCGAAGCCAGATCAAGTATTACAATTCACTGTTTCTTACATTGCATTTCTCTGCTTTTTCTAGTCCTCCTTGCCCTTTTAGGGAATAATTGCCATATTCGGTGCCCCTGCATTTATGCTGATCATGCTTTTTTCAAGAGTACATCCTGTGTTTGCTAACCTGTCAGCTTCTGTATTTAAATCTCTGAGGATATGGAAGAGTTGTACAGAGGAGAAATCCTTCATGAGTCTGTTTACTCTTGTTAGCTGCTTGTTTAGAGCTGGGTCATTGAAACCTTTCTTGTTTATTAGAGATTTTATCAGCAGTTCTGAATCTCCAAAAACTATGATTTCGTTTGAGTTTCCTTTTCTGGCCAGTTGACAAGCTTTTAAAAGACTGAGTGCTTCTGCTTGATTGTTGGTTTTTAGCCCAAGTCCCCAGCTGAATTCCTCTTTTCTCCCATTCTGAAAGTAGATGACTCCCCCTGCTCCTGACCTGCCTGGATTTCCTTTCGAGGCTCTGTCGAAGAATATAGTGCATTTTCCTTGTGATTTCCACCACTTCTAGAAACTGTCCAAGGTGTCTCTAATCTGCCAATTTTCCTTGTGAATTGGGAGAATGATAGCTAGTGGTCTCAGCGTGGGTGTGAAGCCTTCCAGCCAAGCCTTTTCTTCATTTCGGAGGGAGCTTTCTTTGACATTGGTTTGTCTCAGAGTTTCTATTAGAAGGTCCTTAGCCTACTTTTCTACAGCTTTTGCAGTGATTTCTTTCTGATTGAAAACAGATTCGTTCCGGGAAAGCCACAACTTCCAACAGAAATATTTCGGAGCGACAATCCACACCTTATGCCAAAGATATTTTTCATTGATGCTGTAGGGGTATCGATTTTTCCAAGTCAAGAACATTTCTGTGATCGAGCAATGTGTTGGGGGTCTCACATTCAGCCCTGTCAAGAAGCTGGTCCAGGCTTTTTGTGCATACTCACAATCGATGAACAAATGGACTGAGGTTTCTGGAGCATTCTTGTAGAGCACACAACGATGAGGGCCTGCAATGTTTCTTCTGCACAGATTGTCTCCGGTCAGGATTTTATTGTGAAATAAAGTCCAACTGAAGAAGTTGATCTTGGGGATACTGAAATTTTCCCAAATCTGTTTCCACACTGATTCCGGATACGGAGAGTCCTTTTTTCCTTGCATTTGTAGATAGCCTTGTTTAGCTGTGTACACTCCTGTTTTTCCCCATCCCCATAAATCTTCCTCATCCTTATGCACTGGTGTGAAATCTGTAATTGCCTCTATGAAAATTTTTGACTGTTCTTTTAAATGCAATGGAATGTTAGGCAATGTCCAGCACTGCCAGTTCCCTTTGATATCCCACTCTGCTATATCCTCAATTTTCCGGATTCCTTTTGAACTTAGCCAGGCTCTTAAATCTGTAATTTCGTTAATGGTTGAGAGAGGGGGATGGCCCATGATTTGATCTCTCCATAGCAGTGTCTTTTTACCATTCCCTGGAATTTTATACAAATGGTTTCTGAAGAATTCAATCCCTTTACAGAAAAGCCTCCAAGCGTGCGTTCCTCTAGAAGAATACGCTGGATTGAAGGAGGTGATCGACTGCTTTTGCAGGTATTTGAGGTTTAAGAGCTGACTGATAGGGTGTGAAGGCTCTGTGATTATTTTCCACAGGAGTTTACAACCCAAAGCCAGGTTTTCTTGCTGGGGGTCGCGAATTTGAAGATTGCCTTCGGCAATGGGGCACTTCACTATTTCCCAATTAATGAGGTGAAAAAGATCGCTGTTTCCCTCCCTCCGTTCCATAGAAAATTCCGTGTAATGCTAGAGATTTGGTCAGCGATTTGTTTTGGTGCCAACAGCAGAGAGGCTTGGTATGTTGGCAAGGCGGAGAGCACGGATCAAATAAGAGTGAGTTTGCCACCTGTGGTGAGCCAAACTCCGCCCCACGCTGTAATCTTTTTTTTAAACTTAGTTATCACCTCCTCCCACATGTGGTTACGATTGGATCCCATCGTCAAAGGTAAGCCAAGATATTTTATTTTGTCCCACGATGCATAGCCTTTGAACCCCAATTCGCTGGAAATCCTGTCAATTGCGTGCTGGTCTGTGTTCCAACTATAAACAACGCTTTTTCTCTCACTGACTAACGCACCGGTGATGCTGCAGTACTGTTGGAGGATGGATTTGAATGAGTTTGCAATTCATATGGATGCGCCCCCCAGAAGAAGTGAGTTGTCGGCAAAGAGCGTGTGATTCACTAGGGCTATACCTTGGACAATTCTTATCCCAGGAATGGATCCAATTTGTTTCTCTTGAGTCAGCTTCCTGCTTAGTGAATCAGCCATCAAAATGTAGAGAAAGGGAGAAAGACGGCAGCCCTGCCTCAGTCCCCTGGTGGCTAGAAAAAATTCTGTTGGTCTGCCATTCACCATTGGGGCAATCTAGATGTTTTCAATACAAGCTTTGATGAGGTTTATGAAATCCTGTTTAAATCTAAAGGCTGCTAGGACCCTGAACAGAAAAGAACAGTTAACTCGATCAAAGGCATTACACATATCCAATTTGATAATCATACCTTGTTCTTTCCGAGTTTGACTGGAGTGGAGGGCTTCTTGGATCTGGATGACATTGTCCAGGATTTGTCTGCCTTTTACGAATCCACCTTGAGCCGAAGAGATGAGCTTTGGGAGAAGGGGCTTAATTCTGTTGGCCAACAACTTGGCCACGATCTTGTAGGATGAATTGCAGAGAGAGATCGGCCTGTATCTGTCGAAGGAGCCTGGGTTTGTTTCCTTGGGGATTAAGGTGAGGAAGGTGGAGTTTATTCCTCCGCCCACTTTTGCCTTCCTTAGGATTCCTCTTATCATTCTGAAGAGATCATTTTTGATTATTTCCCAACAAATTCTATAAAAATGAATTGAGAATCCGTCGGGTCTTGGAGCTTTGTCTGGTTCCATGGACCAGACTACATTAGTTATCTCTTCTTCCGTGACTGGGCTCAACAGAGAGGTGTTATCCTCCTCACTGACTAGGTTTGGAATGGTTGTGAGAAACTCTTCTGCGTCCTCCTCATTTCCATTTCTTTCCACGCTTAGGAGGTTATGAAAATGTGTAACAACTGCTTCTTTGATTTGAGAAAATCCTTTATACACCTGACCGCTAGTGCTGGTAATTTCTTCTATATGATTGCGAGAAAGGCGAGACCTGCACTGTCTATGAAAGTATTTGGTGTTCCTATCTCCAGATTTGAGCCACAGGCTTCTAGACTTTAGACGCCAATGTTCTTCTTCAGTTCTAAAAGAGCAGTATGCGTTCCTTTGCGCAGATTTTTCATTGGCTAAGTCTGTGGGAGAGGAATATTTCTCCTCCAATTCGAATTGGACTCTTTCCAGTTGAAGAACTGCTTCCTTCCTCTGTCTAGTGGGTGTTTGCATAGATTTCTTTATCCAATCTTTAAGAGCTTTTTTGTGTTTTTTATTTTTTGTTCCCACACATAGCTTGGGGATCTGAGGACATCTATCCTCCATGCTGTTTGAACAGTTTCGTGGAACCCTTCTTTACCTGCCCAGAGAGGGCTGAAACGGAATGGGAGAGGGCCAAGGTATTCTTCTTCTTTTATACATAAAAGGATTGGCTTTTACACAAGTTATGCAAATTTAAAAACACACCTTTTAGAGCTTGAATTTGAGCTTGTGGATAAGGCTGAATTTGAAATTGTTGTATCTCTACGATTTTGGTCTTCCAAGGTCTGAAATCATGTGTTGTGGTATTCCTCTATGTCTTATTTCCAACCCCACTAGTTAGACTAAGATTGGATTCTTTAAGATAACTTATGCAAATTCTCCCATGATGAACTGATTATGGATTGGTTTAGTAAATTGAATTTGTAAGGGATGCCATGTCTCACTATTGTAATATTCACCCCTGAAACTCGTAGCAAAGAAACTATAGTCCATGCACATTCAATCACAATTTATAAAATTTAAATCCAATTCTTGAAGAGAAAGTTATGACAGTTTACCCCAAAAGACCTGTTTGAGACTGAATCCTAGAGCACACAAAAACCCTAACTTCCTTGGACCACATCTATCACATGGTATCAATTTCACAGTCTGAGGCTTCATAGAAAAAGCCACAATGAAAATTCCACAATGACCCATTTGAAGCAGCAAAACCCTAGGATCAAGAGCTATGATACCCAATATTATGTATCTAGATACAAAATAGCACAGAAACATAAGAAAAGATATATCAATGAATAGATAATAAGCCACTTTGAGGGGGAAACCTTCATTTCCATTACATAAATGAACAATTCTTAGATAATTCAAATGACAAGACCTCCATGCCATATATAGGAGTCTAAAGGGTCAAAATATAATTAGGGCCTACATAAAAATAATAATGTAAGAACACAATAATAATAATAGTGGGCTTCTATGGAGCACACAATAACAATATAGGGGCTACACTAGTCAAATATAGGGACCTAAAAAAAGGAGGCCTCAAACCAACTATAAAAGAAATATAAATTCCCCTAAATAGTCTGTTAGCACCACACTCAATTATGGATTTATCCTCCTTTAAACTAGTGGAACTAACATCAAGGTTAGCTGGTATCGTTGCAATCAACCTAAATCCTTTGTAGATGAGGCTATCATCCATGAGAAAGTTTTCCCAAGTTGGTTTCTAATCGTGCATAAAGCATGGACAATCCATAATTCCATGGAGATCCCTAGAAGTTTCATCCACACATGTGTGCTCGACATGTTCTCTTCTCTAAAATAAAAAAGAGGATGATATGATTTAAGGGACAAGTATCACCTATAAAAAAAAAAAACTTCTTATAATAAAAAAGCCACATATTCTTTCTTATGAAAGGAAAAACCAAGCCAACCTTTTGCTATTAGGTGAGTTGATGGTGTATATCCTAAATTTGGATCCTAGTTCTCCTCTATCCATCTTAAGGAGCACTCCATCCCTACCCTCTTGCCAATGAACTTCCCACCAAAGTGCATCCTTTAAGGTCAAGTGTTTGTTTGATTTCAATAACTTCCCCAAAAACTAAGGACACATACCCTTCTTGAATTCTACAGACCTTCCATTATTTCCTCTTTCTTTGATCAAATCCATGTGTACAATGCACTCCCTACAAGTGAGTTAATTCAACCCTCCAATCAATGAACCCAAAAATTTCCTTAGAGGACAAGTGAACTACTTATTTCTTTGGAAATTTTTTAACATCACCTTCTGTTGTCAAGTCTAGAGGCTTTGAGTATAAAGGAGGATGTTCATTTTTCTTAACATTGACTCCCAAACTAGTTTGATCATCTTGAGACTATATCCCCAAAGTTATGGCTTGTTTAGGAGGGCTTT
>APFE030960981.1:0-21230 GCA_000404065.3 Pinus taeda
AGAAGGGTGTGGAAGAGGTCAATGTCGGAACAGCTGCTAATCCTAAAATGGTAAAACTGTCTAAAGCATTGCCACAAATGATCAAAGCCAAATATATCAGTTTGTTGTCTTCATTTGCAGATGTGTTTGCTTGGGACTATTTTGACTTAAAGACATATGATACCGATATAATTCAACACACTATACCCATTAAGCCCAATCAGAAACCTTTTAGGCAGAAGTTGAGGAGGCTAAATCCAAAGTTGTTGCCATCAATTGAAAAGGAGATAACCAGGTTGTACAAATCAGGAATCATTTTTCCCATCAAATTTTCAGATTAGATCTCTAATTTGGTGCCCGTACGAAAGAAGACAAGTGAGATTCACTTGTGCATTGATTTTAGAAATCTTAATAAAGTCTCGTTGAAAGACAAGTATCCACTGCCCAAAATGGACCATATACTTCAGCGAGTGGTGGGATAATCTCGTATGTCACTACTTGATGTTTATTCTACCAAGTTTCTATCCATGAAGATGACCGAGATAAGATAGCATTCACCACTCCGTGGGGAACTTTTCATTACGCTAAAATGCCTTTCGGTTTGAAGAATGCAGGTGCCACATTTCAGCGTGCAATGGACTTGGCTTTCACAAATGAGAAGGATGTATTTTTGGTTGTGTACCTTGACGATCTGACGGTGTTTTCCAAATCTAATGAAGAACACATGTACCATCTAAAAACTGTCTTTCAAAAATGCAGAAAATATGGCCTGTCACTAAATCCGAAAAAGAGCTTGTTCGCCATGGAGGAAGGAAAACTATTGGGGCACATTATCTCAAAAGATGGCATTCGTATTGACCTCGCATGTGTACAAGCGATTTAGCAAATTGATCTACCCCAGAATAAGAAAGAGATTCAATCTTTCAACGGTAAAATGAATTTTCTATGCCGCTTTGTACCTAATCTTGCTGAGCACCTAAGAGAGATTACAAACATGCTTAAGAAGGACAGCCAAGTGAAATGGACGGAGAGAGCCCTCTCCTATTCTTCTAGGTCTAGCTACCAGACTGTGTGTGATTTGTGGTTACCCTGAATTTTTCCTTCCTTCAGCCTAAGGCGGATTTAGGTGCTAACACTTCCCATGGAATTTTATAGCACAGCTCATTGCAATATTTACAATAACCAACTACTAAAAACATGACAAGCATACCACTTACTGGAGATCTATAACACATCTCATTATGGTATTTACAATAACAACCACATATACTCATGCACATTTTCTTCAACCAACAAATAATCATACACTTCAGGGGGCTTTATAAATCTAGCTCGATACGGTATTTACAATAATATACACATATGAAAATTTGTTCATCCAACAAATAAAAGTATATGATGCCCATATAAATCAACAAGGGAATCTAGAGGCTCACACCTCCACCCTCAAAAGTAATACCAACATTCACCTATTTCTCAGGAAGTCCAAAATCCACTATCAAAGTCAAATTTTTCATCCAATTGACGTTACAATATTGTGACACTTGTCCCCTTAGCAAACAATTATCGGCTCATTGTTCCAGGGTACACTCCCAATGTGAATTTGATTTCATATGTAAATTCTAATGACAAAAATAAATGCATCCCCCAACCTTCCCTTCTCTTCTACACAGTCCCTCGAGCAATCCATTCACCCATTTTGTGTAGCCACTCACCTTCCAAGTTCCCTGGCATCTCCTTTCTCGGGTGATCCATCCTTGGGAAATGTTTCCTTGCATCGAAAGGTCCAAAAACCAAGGCATATCCCTACCTCAAAACCATCATACCGGTCATAGCATGCTCATGGAAATCAATGGACACTGTTGGGTACCGATGTCCCACAATGGCCCTACTCATGAAGTGTTTTACCATCACACTGCTACTTGTTCCAATTCCTTTTTTTGTTGTTGTTGCTAACTTCTTATAGTCAGTTTCAACCACCCAAATCGAGTATTTCCTTGCTTTCTAGTACCAAGCACATAATTGTCATTATATTCAAAATGAATTGAAATTAATTCAAATCATCTTCATTGGTGGTCCTTCAATAAGGTAGACTTGCAATTATGTTTACTTCATGTCACAACAAGTCAAACTAGTTGTTTGATAAAATCACCATGTATAAACATATTGATGAGTCCCATAAATAGGTATATCTTGAAGTTCATTACACTATCCTCCAACCTTAAAAATATCTGTTACAATAAAATTTGTCACCATGACTATCTGCAGTTAGTATGGCTCCATCAACAATCATACTATCCTCCTTGTCAAGCCTTATACCTCTGCTCCCCATGTCAAACTTCAAAAAAGATAGAAAGTCATTAAAAATCATGTTTATCTCTGGGTACGTAGGTTCTCTCTACCTTTCCTGCGTGTACGCATCCCAAGCTCATTGTACCTGCGTACTTGTACGCTCTATAAGTCAAGGGATGGGTGCGTACTCCTGTAAAGGTCAAAAGGCGCCAATTTCATCTTAAAAAGTTACTTGTGGTCACTTCTAGAGCCTTCTAGAAGAGTGTTTGACGTGTATTGAGCGCCTCCAGATGGTTCATGCATCCCTATGATAGAGGAACTTATCCCATCAAGAGAGGAGCTACCCCATCCAAAAGAGGGAGTATCCCATTGATGTTGGACCTGAATAACTTCCTCTAGAACACTATAAATACAGGCATTGGGCCAAAGGAGGGGAGGTTGAAAGCTGAACATTCCAAAGGGTAGATGCTGCTGGAATTAGGACTTCTTTGTAGAAGCTTGTGAGGAGAGATTACCATCCTTTCCTGTTTCATTTGGAAGTGGGTGAGCTTGTCAAAGTAGAGGAAAACCCTTGCTGGACCCTGGGAGGAACTTGCACAACACCAAGGCTCAGGTTGTAATGGTTTCTTTTTGTTTCCTTAATACAAATAAGTCCATTCTTCTCAATGATTTGTTGTTAATGAATTGTTTCATATACTCCTTGGTCTATATGTTGAATATGTTTTTTTTTATGGAATATTCAGGTGTTATGTAATCGTTTGATTGTTAGTGTATGCAGGTTTCAAAGTGAAGGAGGAGCTCATCTGGATCGACGAGGCTAGACTGCTACAACAAGCGTTGGACTTAAGGTAGGATCGATAAACACTTGGTTTCTCATAGGATAATGCATGTTTAGAGAAGGATTGCTCTTAATTGTCTTGTTTGTCACTAGAGAGTCTTAGACTCCTAGGGAGGTTAGTTTTGTCAGCAAAAATAACTCTTTCCGCATGACACCTCCAAAAATATTCTCCTGTGGGGATGGCATCATCATCTTAAATCCTATTGGTTCTCTGAAATTTGATTTCGGGTGTGGTCACAGTGGTCGATTACATTTTTTGGCAAGCATGCAGGCTTGGAGGTGAAGAAAAGAAACTTAATTTGAGTGTTTTTTTAAGCCCTCTATCAAGCTATTTGATGGCTTAAATATTGTTCGATCAAACTATAAAACAAACCCATCTCGATTGAGCTATTTTTTCAAAATTCCTTCCCAATATTTTGGTGCAAAGTTTTTTAAAAATATGGTCAATCAAGCTATAGGCTTGATCAAGTATATAGCTCGATCCAGCATATAGCTCGATCTAGCCTTTTTTATTCTTTAAGTAGACATTTATGTGATTTGTGTAGGCCATTTTTACACAAACTGTGAACTTGAGAGCTCAACCGAGGAGACAAGGAGCCAAGAGCTTGACCCAGCTACCCAATAGTTCTAACCCACCACCCAAAGCTCAACCAAGAGACCGAGGAGCACATAGACCATACAAACAGTTGCAAAATGTCTAGATCTCGAGGTAGGTTTTTTGCCATTGTATGTTTCTTCAAAAAAATTTTTCTTGTAAATGAATAAATGACTTAATTTCAAATTAAAAACACCATAAAAGCCCACCATAAGAAAACCACCAAAATAACCCACCATAGGGAAACCACCACATAAAACCACCATTGAAAACCACACGAAACCACCAATGAAAACCCTATTTTTAAGAATAAATATTTTTTTATAGGTTCAATATTGCATGGTGAAGATTGTAGATGTTTTAATGGCGATATTTATATTTTTTCATAAAAATATTTTTTCCATGGGATATATCTCATAAAAACCTTGCTAAATACATTGCATTAGCCACACCCTCAAAATTTTTTATTATGATTGCTCTTAGTCATTTGACTTCAAAATAGGAAAATAATTTCATTGGAAAAGTAAATTGTCCTAATCCATGCACATAACATTAGCATTAGACAATAAATACCTAATCCAAGCACATACAAGAAAACAAATCCCTATTCTATTTTTAAGAAAGAACCACTTTGACTCTTAGAAAACCTAATAAGATCTAAATTTTTAGAGTGAAAAACCAATAATTCTACAAGTCACAAAATAGAGTTCAATGCAACTTTTAAATACAAAATAGAGTTCAATGCAACTTGTAAATACGTCCTTTACAATACCAAGGATATGCCTAAAGAATCTTATTACATGAAGTACAAAATAATAAATTTAAAGAATACAACACATGAATATGTACAGCTAGTAATAAATTTAGCAAAAGAGATATATTGACCATGATCTCTTGGTTTGAAGAGAAATATATATTCGACAAAGGTTGGTTTCAAAATACTACATACCTATAAATATGTTCAATGTTATAAAAACATACAAATGAAATTAACTACATGGATTTAATGAATTACATAACTATTTTTTCCTGTCTATTCAATCTCTATTATTTTTATTTTAAAAAATTACTATGGTAGTCGTACCCTTATTTCCATCATTATTTAACCTTAATAGCACCATATTAATCCCAGTCAAACCAAATTTGACCTAAATACACATCATAATATTGTCCTTAATTTTTGCATGCAGATCATGTAGGAAATCCATCAAAATACACATTATTATCTTGAATTAAAATAATACTATTTTGTTTGCTCATTAATGTTTGTGTGCGCTCCAAATAGCTCAGTAGGTAAGTGTGGACGTTCTCGAGAAATTATTGCTATTTATAAGATTTGATGTATTTTTTTTTAATAACTCCTGTCCATTCACTTCATTAATGTATTAGGACACTTCACATGGAAGCTAATTCTAGAATTATATATATATATATATATATATATATATATATATATATATATTAATTTTATATTTATTAGATATATTATTTAATACAACAATATGAATATATTGATATAAATAATAATTCAAATTTCAAATATTTTACATTATAAATTTAATATCAATTTTATTAAGAATAACCTATTTATGAATCATGATGGGAGGGAGGGTTGTCTTTTGCAGAGAGTCAATGGTAGTCGCTAACAGAATTAAGATTCTTATTAATGTCCAAGGCCCCCGACATCATAGTGATCTATGGGACAAATATGGTGGTTTCACCGAAATCTTTAAATAGCTTCCTCAACGGCACTCATAATTTTTAATTTGGCTCTAAGATGTCATCCTATCATCCAGAGGGCCACAGAGTTGTCTCCTCTGCAAAAAGGCAGGAGGTATTTATGATAGAGCCCTTCCCTTTTGTAGAGACACCATTATTCAACTTAGATATAATGAATTTCATCCTTGTGTGCAGTGAGCTACGTTGATCTGGTATTTTTTGCAAATCCGAGGTGTGAGGATTGTTTACGGCCATATTTTCTTTTCTTCTTTAGTTTTCTTTCAAATCTTATTGTGGACAGGGATGCAAGGTTTTATTGGAGATCACATCTATCTCTATTAATAGATAAGGCTGCAATTGGAATCGAGGGAGCTCTAAAACTATGGGATCTAGGGAATTACACTCCAAAATTGTTGATAATGAACAAAGTCCCATGGTTTCTCCCTTCATGAACTCCTCATATGGATGTCAAAGATTGAGGAGGGATTATTTCAAATTTTCTTAAAGGATCTCAATGGAAAATCCAATGTATTTCGATCCAGAGGTGCAGATATTGTTGCATATATAAAAGCAAAAATAGTTCCCTCCGAATTTTTGTTATACAAAGAGAAAATTTTACAAGACTCAATGACCCTTAGGATTATTGTATTTCCTAGGACTGCATTGTTATTGTAACTTTGAGGCTGCAAGGTGGTGCGTACAATTCAAGAAACTCCAGCATATCAGTTTCATATAGGGAGGAATTATGTTCAAGACTCCCCGATGGATCTATCTCTTCCCATGATGCAAAAAAAGGGAAGATGCACCCCATAACTTCACAAATACAAATCAATGGGTTTTGGCCCAAACCAGATGATCTATTTCAGTGGTATGCTCCACTTGGACTCCTAATTTTAATATTCATTTGTGCTCTAAGGGTTTTTTTTTTTTGGCACAATTTGATACCGAGAAGGACCTATATTTTGCTTTAAATGAGGGGCCATGGTTTTGGGGCAGATCATGTCTCTTTATAACTCCATGGTTTCGATGTTTCGATGTGAACATGATAGTGGTATCCAAAATCTTGATTTGGGTGAGATTTCACAATATTCTTCTCCCTTTCTGGCACCACCAAGTGTTAGAAGGACTTGGAAACACACTAGGAAAGTTCATAAAGATGGATGTGGAAATATCTTCAAAATGAATTTTAACCTATGCCAGAATTTGTGTTAAAGTAGACCTCGACAAAGAATTATTTGATCACATCCTCTTGACTCGTAACAATTTTTATTGGACCCAACTATTATATTTTGAAAATATGGCTTTTAGGTGTTGTATTTGTTTTTAGATAGGACATTTACAAATACTTGTCCATGGGCAAAGAAAGCTCAAAAATAGAAGAAAAAACAATATCAAAATCCAAAGGGCGGACAGGTTCTAGATTCATACCTCAAAGAAGAAGAGGATGATGAACCATTGAAGATTAATAGAAATGAAGAGAATCAGAATCCTCAAGGCACACCAGGGAATGGTGGGGAGGAACATGTAGGAATAATGGTTCAAAGCATGAGGAGTCTGAAAAAGAAGAGATAATAGTGAAGCAGAGAGAGGAATCCCTCGTTCAGTTGGAGATGAGATGTGTAAAAAGATCATAAGTTTCTAGGAGTTCAGACTCAGAAATAGAAGCCCCTTTGAAGATGGATGAAAATAATATGGAAATTGTAAATACCACTCCCTCCCAAGGAGTTTGGCAAAATTTCAAAACAAAGAAAGGTAGAAAGGAGTAGTTAAGTGTTTATTTATCACTTAACCTCAATGCATTTATATTTTTTATTCTAAATTTATCATTATCCGTTGTCAAGTGAGTTGTGGTCCAAGTTGAACAGGCTCGAATTGGACTTGGTCTCTTTATTTTCACTGAAAGTGGACTAGCCACCACAAATGTGAAAAACTGAGGAAGATACTTTTCATTCCCTCTCTGCATTAGTATACACTGCCGTACAAACCAACATGTGGGATCATAAGAATTTCTTCGTATTTATGTCATGAAGTCATAACGTCCCTTTGTTTGACAAATTCGATTCGTGCCTTTAAAATGGTTGAAAATACCAACCACTGTAAGTATACCTACATTTTTGTTTAGTGACCACTTTTTTGACTTCATAGTGAGAGTGATTTTTAATACTAATGTAAATGAAAAAAAATTCCCAAAAATATACTATGCCAAAAACCCGTGGGATCACCAAGAAGAGAGGCCCATTAGATTGAGGGGGATTTCCAGTTCGAATTTCCTCTAGTAGTCCTTTTTGTTGGATTGACCATCCTTTATGAGCACCACTAAATATTGACCAATTTCTTTTACTAATCTTCTTGTTATTGCGATGATGATTTGTAGATATAATGACATTGCGATGATGATTTGTGGATATAATGACAAAATGAGATTTCACAAAACATTGTTTGTAGTACAACCATACTTTCGACATTTTTTTTTTTTCGGAATTTTGACAACAGGAGTCATCAAAACTTCTACACCAATTTGTTGCAAAGCCTCGTGAGATGATCGAAAACGGGACAACATATTAAGACAACATATTTGTGTCGTCGAAAAGTGCATCGTAAGATAGGGGTAACTTTCCAGAGGTGTGACATTTCTATCATCGAAAAGGGCGTCGCAAGACTGACGTCATCGATAAAAGATTTTATAATATTGCGATGAACCTACCATAGTTATGACGTTTCGACTGTCAGAAATGGCAAAGGAGTCGCAAAAAAAATGGATGCGCTAAATTTTTTTAAAATATCTTGCAACGTACCTGCCAAAGTTGTGATGTTTTTACCATCGAAAATGGCATTGCAAAACTAATTTCTTCAATATTTTCTCTTTTAAATATATCGATGAACATGTCATAGTTGCAGTGATTATGCCGTCGAAATAGGTTTCGGACAACCAACATCCATGCACCACAAGAGCGACGACATTTGTAAATCACAAGCATTGGAAGACTAACGGTGTTAGGAATATATTTTTTGTACAGACAAAGTATAATTGTATTTATATAAGAAATATAAAGGAGTCCAAATGTACATTCAGTCAGAAACATAGCATATGTTCCAAAAATATGAAACTGTAACATTAGTAAAGCCATATTTTGATATAGCGAGATCAGGCCTGTGACAACCATGAAGATAGAGAAAAAAGGAAAAACAAGCGCCGAAATGAGACCATAAACAAAAACCAGGATCAGTATAATGGCCTTCAGCGAGCAAAGACAAGAGAAACTGTATGCAATCCAAGGTGCGCCAAGAGATTGAGATGAAGCCTGTTCAACCAAAACATGTAGAACATAGAAGCCAATATCTTATATAGCAAAGAAGTAAAGACAGAGAGAACTATGAAAGAAAAACTAGAAACTGGGAGGGAAAAATTCCTGTATGGAAAAGGATTTTCCATCAGTGGAAACCTGAAGATGCCACAACCCCAGAGCAGCTTAAACGGTGTTAGGAATATATATCTATCTATAATATATATATATATATATATATATATAAACAACCTCAAATAGAATATTCATTCGAAGGATTACCCATATGGAATATTCATGATGTTCATGGGACACTTTTTAACATAGTACAAAAATAATATTATGACTAATCTCTAATTTTCATACCCTCAAAGATTCAAAGAGTGCAACAACAGCCATAAGCCTATAAAATATTCAATAAAGCCTCTTTTTGTTATCTTAAGAGCCATTGTGTGAGATTGATTGACATTAACTGTAATTTTTGGGATATTCATTTTCTTCACAAATTGAGCCTGCTTGGAGCACTAGAACCTCAGACTGCAAACAACCAGTGCACTGAAAGCATTGATATCAAGATCAGGTGGAGGAGGTGAAGGATCATGCCTTCCAAAGCCTGAAACCATCAATGAGGTGGCTAGGGTTTCATCAATTCTGTTCATGTCAATAAATTTAGGAGGACAGATTATCTATTTTATCAACTTCAACATGACATATTATTAACCAAACTAGATTTAAGAATGGGTTATCACCAAATATGAATGCAAGAGGACAATATGGCAAAGACCACACTCAAACCCAACAACGATTTTACCACTAAATTGTGCTACAATTCATTTTAGCGACAACAACCCAGCTTAACATGTATGAGGCTAATTAATGACATTTTTCCTCCGTATATTGATTCTTGTGTAATGGTTTACTTGGATGGCATCCTTCTACTTAGTGAATCCTGGGAATATATGTGTGTTCATCAAGGGGAAACCATCAATAAATATGCAAAATCTCTCTTATATCAAGAAATCCAACGAAAAGTTTTGTAAATGCAAACATGAAGTTTATTTTACATTTTCCTATTGTTTATAACATAGCAATAGTAAAAATTTGCACTCCTTCTATGTATTTACATTGGAAGTACATTTGGGTCCCATTGACCTACTTTGTGGTCAATAATTAGACATCAATAAAATTATCTTATATTATTTAAAAAATGAGGAAGCATCATGGAGGCTACTTGTTCAAAGAAGTAAAGAATGAAATTAGATAAGTAAATAGTAACATTTAAAGAAGTGTGCTACATTCAAAGAGTACTTCCACCCAAGAGATGTCAGACATGAATTCAACCCAAATTACATGCTCTATTGCCTAACACTTGGTTGTAACCAGTCAGACCAACTAATTTTGAATAGTTTTATTTCAACCACTCTATTTTGAACATATTTTAACCAAAAGGGAAATTGGTCAAAAATGGTTTGAAGAATCGTTTTGACCAAAAATTCCTAAAACTAGGATGAACCGACTTTGTTCGGATTCTAGTTTGATTGGCTGTGATAACACGTTTTCAAGCAAAGGTATATGCATCACACTACTCCATGGGATCCATACTCATTGTAGGAGATAGACTGGATTTTTATCATTTGGAAATGTTTCCCAATTCAGTTTTGAAATTAAGAATTGTTTGCATTGGTACAAGTTGCTAAGAAATGTAAGAATTACTTAATGGAAAAAGAAAAAATTTTCATTATGGTCACCCACCATCACAATATATGCCAACACAAAACCAAATTGCAATGAGATAAGCAATATAAATCGATGGGATTCCTTTAACAATTCCATTTTATCATAAAAGATGAGAACATTGTGAGAAACAAAGTGGAATATGTGTATGCCACTAAATCGTCAAATTTTAACATTGGGAGCCATCATGAAGATTGCTCCATTTTATCACGAAGAGTATTATGAGTTGTATGAGGAGATCTTGTCCATTTGATAATGAAGTGTAGTACAAAGATTTGTATATGGATATCTTTAATTTTCAAACATAGACCAACAATGTAGTATCCATAGAAGTCGCAAAGAAACTGAAACATTAGATTTATATGTTCAAGTGATATTTCTCTATGAGCTAGGGTTATTTGCATTTGGAAAATAAGGCAACCAAATCCAATTGTTATGGGCATCTCACAGTTGAAAATACAATGCCACATTTAAAAACATGTGTGCATTCTCAAAGCATACATCAAGATTTTCCAAGGTATGCTAGTGCATGCACACTTTCAATTATAATAATGCCAAGTTACTCCTTGTTGAGATTGTATACACCAATATCCCTTCCTTTCATGGCATATGAGATAATTATTATAGATTTATTGGGAGGTTTTTCAAGAAAAATAGTAATAAATATTATTTTCTAGTAGTGATGAATAGATTCAACAAGATATGTGTTCTCACCACTAGTAAGAAGACAATAAAAGGCCAAGAGACAGTTGAAAATATCATTTAGAAGGTATGGACTCGATTTCTATTTCCAAAATCCATTATTTTAGTAGAGATACCAGGTTTTAAAGTTATTTTTAGACAACATTATAGATAAAGTTAAATAAAATATTAGAAAAATTCACTCATTGTATCCAATGTACATAGATACACAACAATTGTTAATACAACATTAGCTCATTTACTGAGAGGATATAATCACAATAACTCCAATACATGGCATGAAATCCATATGCAACGTGCATACAATGTGATAGTTCATTCATTCACTCACATGAGGCCATATGAAGTTTGTTATGAGTTCCTTATACAATCACCATTTGACATGGTATATAACAAGCTGTTGAAGGCCCCGAAAATCGGGTCAACAACAAGGGGGATACCCGCCTGGTCCGGACCTTGGTTGGAAGCTCCTTATCTGTTTGGTACAATGGGTCTGACTGGGGATATGGGACCAGTTTCCCAATTCAGTGTGTGTGTGTGAGAAAGATGGGTATTTCTATTCTAAATGGAATACTTCTGTCCTAATTCTAATCTAATGCTATGCTATTGTATTCTAATAAACAGAAAAACATCAAAATTTATGCTAACCCAAGGTGTGATCTTTCTTCTATTCGATCTAGAAAGATTTCAAACAATAACTGGTAATAAAGATCATTCAGCTATTATAAGAAAAGAATTCAATAAAGATGAACTACTTCGTATAAGAAGTTAGACGAAACAGTTGTGAAAACTTATCGCATAAATGAGCTATTCATACACTAAGCATAAACAAATAATTATCACCGTACAAAAGTGTCAAATGATAACTCAGGCATCCATGATGTAACATATAAACAACTGAAAACTGAATATCACTTTAGCGCATAAGTAGAAATGGTTAAGAGATAAAAGTACCATTTATAACTAGTCCTACTCATGAGCTTCAAGCAACAATTGATTTATCTCTCCTTGATTTAACATCCACTAAGAGTACAGAAGTGCAACATCAGTAGCAGATATCAAATGCAAAATCAAATAAACCCTGTTCCATTCATTCACCAAAACCTCCTCTGAGGGTGCAAAAGTGCATGTTTTCTGAGGACAAGCTTTTGATAAATTTCTAGACCCTTCTCTAAATGCATGAGAAGGGTTTAAATACTACTAACTAAATAACTTATTTATAGAAATTGAGGATTCAGTTTAAATGACCATCCTCTTTCTAAGCAAAACTATTTCTAAAATTAAATCTATTTCTAAATTTGCTCCTTAACGTCGCAAGCATTCAATATTTTCCTGAGTGGAGTCGGCTGACTGTCTTCCATCTTTGTTTGAGTTAAGCAAATAGAATCAGCAAGAGCTGGCATTATCCTCTCAGTAAAATCGATGATATACTTGAGAGTCATCCAATGACTATGTGGCATTACCATGTATACCTGGTAATAATCCCATTTCAACTTGGTTAACCCTTGGACTGTTTTTGCTTTTCCTTTAGTTTTCTGATTCCAGTTTGTTTCTATCGTTGTTTTCTTGCAATTTTCGGGGCTTGCAGGTGACTGAGTAATTAGGAGCCTTCCTTTTCGAGCAAGTTTTCTTAGCGATGCGCGATTAGTGCTAAGTGCTAATCACGCGTCAGAAACTGACTCTGTTTCTTGATCCGGGCTTCCCTGATGCGTTTTTCGCCTCTTGCGCCTTTTTCTCTTATCAGATATAAAGCTCAAAATTTGTAAAAATAATGATTCCATGAGTTCTTGACCCTGAGCATTAAACTGTCTATTTCTGGTATTAGCATTGTTCAGTACCCATTCAACCATGGCTGTATATGGGAAATCTGTGATGGATGCCTTAGAAGAGTTCTGCAACTCTTTCTCTCCCTTAAGTGGATTAAGTGTGCCTTCCGAAATGGACATTGGAGTCTGCCTTTCCTCCTCATAGTTTTCTGCATACTGCCTTGCATAACGCTTCATCCTTTGTTCCTGCAGTTTACAATTGAGGTGGAAGTAATGATAAAAATAATGACAAGAAATCTTTAAATGCCAAAGATATGCAAAACATGCCACCTTACGTGAACTAGTTCTTCGAAAAACTCAACACCATACTTCATTAACAACTGGCAACAACTCATTGATTCACATTAAAGTGCATGACCAGTTCTTGGCCTAAAAAGTTTTCTCGAATAATGAGCCAAAACCAACTGCAATGGAGAGGTCATGCGATGTTGCTTTGCGATATCGCATATCGCTATATCGCAATAACGCAATTTCATCGTGCTGTTCTATCGCAAGGTTGCTTGGTCGTAGTATTGCAGTATCGCAATAATGTTTATGTGTAATTCATGTGATTTGTTTGTGACGCGCGATGTGCGATATCGCATATCGACGATTTTACAGTTTTTTAATGTGAGTGTTTCTTTAATGCATGCGATGTGATGAAGTTTCGCATCGCAATCTCGCGTTTTTATCATTTTAACTCATTACAAGGTACCCTATCATTCTTTGAGCGATGCGATCTCTCTTAAGGAGTGAATTTAGTTTCTTCATTATGAAACTTAGGTTTTTTAGACTCTTCAAAGGTATTTTTCTAAGTCCATGATGTTGTAAGTTTCATCTAAAAGGAAATATAACACTAATTGATTTTTTTCAATTTTTTACTAAGGGTCCCCTACTTATTTAGTACTAGCAATAACACTTCATAAGGAGGGGGGTTGTTGTGGCCACAACAATTGGCAATTCACTTGGAAGAACGAGTTATCTCTGTGTTTCTATTGAATTTTTTCAGCTTCCAAAACAGAAAATTTTTCAAAAAATTAAACTTTATTATGGAAAGAACATTATGCTCTAACCTGTCAATGACATTTTGTTTCAGCTTTTTTTTAACTTTGATTATTTTCTCCCTCAATTTAGTCTTTGTATTCACATCAATCATTACTTGGTCATAAAGATAAAACAAAGTCTTCTCTGTAAACCAGTTTAAAATATGCCCATTTATCATAGGTAGAGCCTCTGTTGCCAGCAGGCGTTTATAGCCTCGACAGGGTTACCTGTTAGCCAGCAATAATCCTGTATCCTACTTAAAGAAACCTACAACTCTCAAAGAAGAATCCATATCCACACTTATTGTTTTGATTTTCTTTTTATTCTTAAAGAACAATGTCTTGGTTTGATAGCCAATTTATGACACAGTCATTTACTTGATTTATAACTTTGCTGAACAAGTTGGTTCGTGATGAGACCCCTTACCTCTTGATTGTAACAATCTTGAGTCATTGCCCTGTTGTGGTATGCAGTATTTGGTAAGGTCAACAAGTTATAATATCTGTTATTATGATAAGCTGGCTCGTGATGAGACCTCTCATTCTTCAAGATGAAGTGTATCCTTGGATTGTTCCTCTGAAAGTTGTGATTTCCTTGGCAGGGAGGAAGTCATTGTTTCCTTTAGATATCTCTGGATGACAATGATAGAGTTTTTTGGAAGTAGTTGTTCTACAGAGAATCTCTATTTTGTTATTGATACCTTTCATTGCACTGATATAAAACAATTTCTTCACTAAAGGTTCTTTTCATCAAACTTTATGAAGTTGAAACTAGTGTCATATCTAGGTTAGAGTCTTTAACTGTATCTTTCAATAATAAAGATCAATTTTCCAAAAGATTTGCTATTTATACAAGCGAAAAATCAAAATCTGAAAGAGAGTTGATGTCTTTTTCGTAAATGCCTAATGCAACCATTTACCACTGGTTTTATTATGAAAAAGAAAATTTATTACTCTACAAAAATAAAAGAATAATCTTCTATGGAAAATATTTCTTAAGAATTTGTCCATTGACAGGCAAAGAGTCTCTTTTACCTACTAAATCCTGTAACACAAATGTCGATGGACCTAGGACTTCTACAATTTGAAAAGGACCAAGCCACATTCTTTGAAATTTTGTATGTTTCCCCTTTTCTTCATGTGCCTTGTCCCATTTTAAAACTAAGTCTCCCATCTGAAAATCTTTTTTGGTCATTATACTTGAATCAAAAGAGGATTTTACTAGTGCTTGATGATGAGCATTCATTTTCTTAGCTTGTTCTCGCTGTTCTTCTAATTTGATTATTTCCATTTGTCTTAGGTGTAATGAGGAAGTTGGTACTTCATCAATGTATTGAGCTAGAGACAAAGAAGGAATTGCTAAATGAGTAGGAAGAACCACTTCTCTCCCATAAACTAAATTAAAGGGAGAAGTGCTGATGGAAACTTTTTTTGTTATTCGGTCTGCCCATAAAGTGTATATGAAGGATTTATGCCAATTTTTATGATTTTGGTCTACTATTATTTTGATAATCCTGATTAGTTTTTTATTTGTAGACTCGGGTAATCCGTTGCCCTGTGGATAATAATTAGCCGAATATTTAAGTTTGAATCCTCTTTTAAGTGCAAATTCAGTCATTACATTTCCAGAAAAGTATGATGCATTATCGAACATTAAAGCGGAAGGTAATCCAAACCTGGTGATTATAAATTGATCTATGAACTCAATGATATTTTCAGCATTAGTCGTCTTGAGTGGAACTGCTTCTACCCACTTAGTAAAATAATCTGTTGCTGTAAGGATATATTTATGCTGCTTGGAAGAGTGAGGAACGATCTCACCTATTATGTCCAATCCCCATGGAATGAAAGGTTGGTCGATGTTAACTAGTTATAGTGGTAAGGATGGCTTCTTTTGTCTCCCAACAGTAGTTTGGCAGACTTGACACTTCCTCACGTAACTGTGCGAGTCTTTGAATAACGTGGGCCAGTAATACCCTGTGTGCAAGATTTTATGTGCAGTAGCATCTCTAGCATAGTGTCCACCTGCTGGACCATCGTGGAGTTCCTGCAAAACTTTATCAACTTCAAATTTCTCAAGACATCTAAGGAGAACAGAATCATAATTCATTCTAAAAAGAATATCATTTATGAGCTGATATTGTTTGGCTTTCAACCTTAGAGATATTTTCTTAGTATGATCGAGGAATAAAGGAGCATATCCATTCTTAAGATAATAAATGATTTCAGCGCATGATGACTCTTCATCGTTTAGGCTTACCTCGCACACTTGTACCTCTACAGATGGAATTTCAGAGATTTGCGATGCTCCAGCCAACATTTTGCAAAAGCCTTGACCTCATACAATGTTTGCTGGTTTAATTTCTATGTCATATTCTTGTAAGACAGTTACCCAATTGACCCTCTTTTCACCCACATCCTTTTGTATTAAAAGATTCCTTACCGCTGGAAATGGTACTATAATTTCAGTATGGGTTTTGAGTAGAAAAGGTCTGAAGTATTTGATTGCTTTGAAAACAGCATAAGCTTATTTCTTCATGTCTGAGTAATTTAATTCAGCACCCTGCAAATTCGAACTGAAAAAAGCAATTGGTGCTTTCACCTTTTCTTGATTCGTTTGAGTGAGTATCGCAGCATATGACCTATCTGAGGCAAATGTGTATAAAATAAAAGGCTCTGAAAAATTCGAAGTTGCCAAAGATGGAGCATTAATAATAGTTTGTTTGATCAGGTTGAACGCTTCATGTTCATCTTGGCCCCATTTAAAATTAGAGTTCTTTTTTATCATGGTTTGTAAAGGAGATACGATTCGTGAAAAATCTGGAACAAATCTCTTTACAAAATTGATTTGATCGAGGAAATATTGCATGGCTTATTTGTTATGTGGTAGGGATATTTCAGAAATTTCTTTGATTTTGTCGGAGTCTATGTGAATTCCAGATTTTGACACTATGAATCCTAGAAGTTTCCCTTCACTTAATTCGAAAAAATATTTCTTTGGGTTAAGTGAAATTCCGTACCTTAAACATCGTTGGAAGATTTGCTTCAAGTCTTTGAGATGGTCGCCTCGTTTCTTGGAGTACACGGTTATATCATCCAAATAAATTATTACAAATTTATTGACTAAACCTTTAAATGCAATGTCCATGGCTCTCTGGAATGTGGCACCAACATTAATCAAACCAAACAACATCTTTCGATATGCATATGTGCCCCATTTAGTTCTGAATGTGGTTTTCAATTGATCATCAAAATGTACCAGAACTTGATTGTATCCTGAAAATCCATCCAAGAAGGACATTAATTTTGAGCCTGCCACTGCTTGCAATATCTGCTCCATACGTGGTAAGGGAAAATTGTCTTTTTGACAGGCTTTGTTAAGATTGCGAAAGTCAATGCAAATTCTAATATCTCTGTTTTTCTTTCTAATAGGTACCATATTGGAGACCCATTTAGAATGTCTGACGGGAAAGATTATCTTGGCTTTAAACAACTTATTGAATTCGGTTTTTATCTGATTTTGTAGGTTGGGATGAATTTTTCTCAATTTTTGTTGGACAGGTTTTTCATTATCGGTCATTGGAATGGTATGTTGGATGATAGAAGTGTCGTATGTTTTGAGTTCATCATAGTTCCAAGCAAAAACGTTTTTGTATTGCCTCAAAAGACGAATATATGCTAGTTTTTCTTCAGGGACTAGGCCAAGGCCTAGATTTATGTTTTGGGGTTTGGCATCGGTTCCTAAGTTTACTAATTCATAATTTAAAGTTGAACTTTGGAGCTTCGAATTGGTAGACCTTTTAAACCGATCTTTCAAATCGTACAGGTCTTCTAACTTGACCACTGATTTATAGCATTGTTAGTGCTATCTTGTTGTAATTGTCGATCATGTTGATCTTCGTCGATTATTTGGTTGGAGTAGGATCCTTCAGAAGTAAGGAAATTTACGATATTAGGATTGTCGTTGAATATTCTCCAATTTGTGATGTTGTCAAGAATAGAAGGTCTAAAGATTAATTCTATTGAGAATCGATATGGACTAAAATCTTCTGAAGGAATGAGCTTAGAAGCTACGTTAGCTAAAAGGTCAGCGCTTGCATTCTGGAGTCTGGGAATTGATGAAATATTGAATGCTATAAAATTCTCAGTCAGATCTTGAACTAAAGATTGATAGTGTTTTAAATGACCTGATAAGCAATGTATAGTATTTCGTACCTGTCTGACTACAATTTCAGAGTCTCCGAAGACTTGGAGGTACTTTATGTCTAACCCGATTGCTTTGTACAACCCTTGGACTAAAGCCTCATATTCTGCTGTATTGTTGGTACAATCAAATTCGAGCCTGCATGTTAACATGATTTTATCTCCTTTTGGACTAATTAGCACGCATCCTGCTCTTGCTCCTTCGTTAGATTTAGAACCATCAAAAAATAATTTCCAAAACAAAGATTTATTTACAGGCCTATCTGTCACGCGGAATGAGTCGATCTTGCGGACAAGATAGACCTTCCTAGAATCTAATGAAGACCTAATGACAAACAAACCAACCAGACACTATCTTTCTCTAAATGCACTTTATAAATAATTTTCAATTATGCTACTGTTATATGCTACTGATTCATTTTCCCTCTCTAATTCTGTTACTATGTACTTCTGATGTAATTCTCATTCAACTTTTATTTGATTTGGCTTACCATTGTAAGGCAGCCACATGTGCGACTGGTCAGTTGCGAAGTATCCATGCAGTTTTTTTGACCAATCCCTGCTAAGAATTAAGCCATAAAATTCAGGGATATCAGGGACTAAAATGTCAATAACTTGACATACCTTCGGGTTGGATGAAAGCCTTATGGTTATTTGATTTAGTTCGCCAATGACTTCGACTTGAGATCGATCCAACTGAGCTATGCGAACAGTGGATTTCTATGGTTGAACGTTTAATTTGGTGCATATGGACTTTGGTAAAATATTCGATGAAGCACCTGAATCCACTAAACAATTATGTACATTTTTGTTAAAAATTTCAGAAGTAAGGAGAAAAGGGGGAGTATCAGATCTCGATCTTCCTCTAATTAAAGCGATGTCGTTTGGATCAATCTTGTTAGTCGTATTAGTTGGAGGTCTTCCCATGTTCTGAGAGGCTTGAGAAATTACAGCGGCAGGCAAAGGTGCAACTGGCACAGCATGTAATTCTTTCATCATTATCTTTTGTTGATGCTTTAGCTTGCTCAATTCGTATAGAGTAACATTGGTCCTAGTCTTTTCCATGTCTTCTACAATATTGTACTCCATTTCATCCAAAACGATCATCGTTTTAGATGGAGAAGGTGAATCGGTTTGGACTGGGCTAATCTGAGTCGCTTTAGGTGTCGTTTTCTTTGTTGCGACTTTATCCTTTGTTGCAGAGCTTGCGCTCTTTGGTTTTGGGTTAGTTTGGGGAGGATCAAGCTGATTTCTACTTTGTGTGTTAACTGGGAATACTTCTTGATCTTCCTCTTGTGGGAGGATGAAATGCCACATTCATTGTAATTCTACAACTTCTTCATCATCGATTTTCCCTTCAGTGGCAATTTCTTCTTCCTCTTCCTCGGATTCATCACTTGTTATAGCATTGGGTGGTCTTGAATCCATTGACGGGCCTCTTTTAAAAGCTCTGTAGGGCTTTTTTGAAGAAGTTTCTGCTACTTGCTTTTTTATGTCGACAATTTCATTGGACATGGTCTTCAGAACTTTTTGCAATCCCTCCAAATCGAATGGATCTTTTGCTTGTTTCTTCTTGATCTCTTCTTTGAAGGTGACCTTCTTCAATTTACGTTCTTCTATCGCAGATTTCTTCTCTAAGGCTATTATACATTTCTCTACTGCTATGGCTTCTTTCATGTTTTCGGCTAGGGTTGTTTTATTCACTCTGTCCACGAAGATTGCTATGTTTGATGGTAATGCAGTGATATACCATTCACATCGCACTTCCTCGCTGGGCTGGTAAGCAGTAGGAATTTTGTTTAGAATTTTATTGAAACGTAGATTGAAGTCTTTGATAAGCTCTCTAGATTCTGCCCTAAGGTTGGATAGGTCATTGATTAATGTTTCCGTAGACCTGTCGTCACCAAACTTGGTTAGGAATTGGTCTTGGAAGATGTCCCCACTGGTAATAGATCCCGAGGGTAATGAGAAATACCATGATCGAGCTGTTCCTTGCAGAGTATAAGGAAACAGTCAAACAACAACATCTTCATTAGTAACCCTATTGAAGTTAATGGATAGCATAAAGTTGTTTATGTGCTCTTTTGCTAGCATGCCTGCCTCGGGATTAAACTTAGGCAGCCATTTCTCAGGATGGGCCGGTATTTGACTCAAGGGTGTAGGCATTAAGACTGCCCCAGGATTGTTCCATGGAGAGTGGGCCATTGCTGAACTACTAATAGGGGGATTTGCAGAAGATGATCCCTGTGGTTGGGAAGATGAGGTTATTATGATCGCAGATGATTGAGGAGGAGTTGTAGGGATTCCACTGGGTGGATTGATAATGGTCTGAAGTGGAGGAGTGGACGGTTGACTTCGCGATGGAGAGGTTGAGATGGATGATGTTGATGAAAGAGTCTCGTTGTCAGACCCTTTAGGTGACTTCCTTGCTCTTTTCCTTTTGGGAAGAGGTAATTTGGTTGGCTGAACACCAAACTTTTCACTCTTTAATCTGGTCAGGGGATGAGCAGGGTTATAACGTGAAGTCACGCTGCCCTGAGATTTATCAGATCTTTGAGGGGAAATGGAAAATCGTTGAAGTTTGTGAATCAGAGATTCGACTTCAGGAGGTTCAATAACAGATTGTTCTGAAATGTCAGGATTTGTAGTAACGGTTGATGCTCTGACGACTTCTAACTCTGGATTTAAGTGTAATGGAGAATTCGGGGGAGATGGTGAGGGTGATTTACTCTCAGAATGGTATTTTGATTTGGATTTACTTGCCATTCATAGTTCAGGCCCTCCTTCTAGCGTCAAATATGTTGAAGGCCCCGAAAATCGGGTCAACAACAAGGGGGATACCCGCCCGGTCCGGACCTTGGTTGGCAGCTCATTATCCGTTTGGTATAGCGGGTCCAACTGGGGATATGGGACCAGTTTCCCAATTCAGTGTGTGTGTGTGTGAGAAAAATGGTTATTTCTGTTCTAAATGGAATACTTCTATCCTAATTCTAATCTAATGCTATGCTATTGTATTCTAATAAACAGAAAAACATC
>APFE030960990.1:0-17547 GCA_000404065.3 Pinus taeda
AATAAAAGCCAAGGATGAAAAAATGTGGTTCATACACTATCACAGACCAAATAAATCATATTTATGTGCCCATGACACATTAACATAAAATTCATAAAATATAATAATAATCGACCTTGATGTAGATATGCATGCTAAGGATGAATTGCTCATGGAAATTCACAATGAGTAATTGTCATTCTTTATATTGAAATCATTTTGTAAGGTACCACCACTATTATTGTCACCATAATACAACACCTCCATAGAAAGAAATAATTTGCAGACAATTGATCACTTTACATTTCTATGGCGAAAAATGCCAAGCCCTACTACATGCCAAGTTATTGCATGGAAAGATTTTGGTACTGACTATTACATTCTATAATGTTTATCATTATATTTTACATTTTAAACACCATTCTTTAATATAAATGATGAAAAGTTTGTGATAGCTACAATTATACACCAATTTTCCTCAAATATTAATGGCCATTGCACAAACCTCAAGTCTCTAAATATTTTTTCCATAGCCTCCATATATGCATGGATAACCAATGCAAAATGAATAGCACAATTACCTTGTAATATTTTTGTTGCCCTAAAATACATAGGGTAAGTTGTTTCACAACCCAAGTTGGACTTGGCAAAATAAATAAAAAATGAATAAAGTGCCATGTAGATGGACAAAATATAAACAACATAAAACTAGCATACCCATATATAAAAAAATTATTGTTTGTTGTGAAGAGGATAGTAAAAAGTCCAAATGTTTAATATATTTTACTAAATTAGACTGAGTTCAAGAGCCAAATAATGTTAAGTTTGCCTAAATAAATTTGATCAATGTAGAATAACATGATTAGTGTGGGTAATGCATTTGAAAGTTGAAATGGAAACAATAAAGTTTTTTATCTCTTCCTCTTTCATATTTATAGTTATGTTCAAACATTGAATATATATGCATATTTTGTACAACATGTATAATTAACAAATTGTACATGTTTAACATTTTCACATATTCTTCTTGCTTTAGCAAATGCTTCATATCGTTTTCCCCCAAGTTGGTTCATCTCTTTCACAATATGATATGGAAATGCAAGAGCTAACTAGGTCCATTGCTATTCATTTATTGGATTTTGTAGAAATGAATAAATAATTTGGCCTTTTTATTTATCAAACCCTTCATAATTTTTTTGCACAGGGTGGTTAATCTCTTTGGCAATATGATATGGAAATACTAGAGTTAACTACCATTTCTCTTCTTTATTTTGGATTTTGGTAGAAATGAATGAATAATTAGGTCTTTTATTTACTCTTTGCATTGGTTTGCATTTTAGGATTCCCAAGAGAAGTATGGCTAGACCTTTATTTTAGTGATACACCAAATAGCAAGATCTCCCTTCATTATTTTTGGATTTTTTGTGGACAAAAGGTTCAACATTTGTGAGATCCAAAAATTTTATTAAGGAAAGAGTAAATTAATCTATCTAATCAATGTGACAATAATCGTCAAATGAATGCATTCCATATATCAATGAGATCTTACGTAAAAGAATAAAAATAAAAATAAACAATTTAGAAAAAATGGAAAAATACAACATTAAACACTTTGTTCAAATTATTATTGGGTATCTCTATAGATTTGAAACACGTTGATTAAAATGATAATAAATGGTTGGATTAAGGAAGAAGGGAAATAAATCATCTTTGTATAGGTTTTAACCTTGTACAGAAATTACCTGCAAATGAACACTTAAAAATAGAAAATAAACAATGGCAAGAGCATAAAACATAAAAAAAAGTATACGTAGAGATTTTCACCTGGATCCCAAAAACTGGGACTACAAGATTG
Organism: Pinus taeda; assembly: GCA_000404065.3. NCBI lineage: Eukaryota > Viridiplantae > Streptophyta > Pinopsida > Pinales > Pinaceae > Pinus > Pinus taeda. The sequence goes on from APFE030960990.1 coordinate 1,835, forward strand.
ATTTTTCATTTTATATTCCTTTCAATGTTATAATACGTATATATACATGCTGAAGCATTAATAAACCCCAATCCATTAACCTTGGATTAGAACATAATCGTAGTTCCTTTGACCAGACCTACAAAATACCATGGGTAGAAAACCATCATGCACAAAACCATGTGTCAAATCCATGCACAAAACCATAGGTAGGTCCACCCACCTAATATAGGGTCCTAAGAAGATTTCTTGAAGCATTTCCCCAGACCCAGTGCAAGGGGGATACAAACACCCCAACGGGGGGAGATGCCACCCGCTTGTGACCGCCCCGCTGTGCTCCACACAACTTTGGGGGGGGCTAGTTTCCCCCCTTCTAAACCTCTAGCTTCGTCCTTAGGGGTAGTCATGGAAATAATATAACACATGCCCAACATTCTCCCACTTGTTGTTTTCTTTCCACGGGGGGCCACATGAGAGCTTAATCATTGATCCAACCCTGCAATGCCCATTGTTTCTCTACACCAAGAGAACTTCTCAGTGCTCACATAATTTATCAATGCATCTATAATATTCTTCAAAGTGTCTACCTTTACTAGCAACACCTTTTTGTCCTCAACCATATCCCTTACAAAGAGATATTGAACATCAATGTCCTTTGTCTTTGAATGATAACAAGATTTCTTTGCCAAGAAAATTGCACTTTGGTTGTGACAGTCTATCCTTATAGCTCGTTGTACTAACCCCATACTTGAACACAATATCTGCAACCAAACTGCTTCCTTTCTTGCATGATTGATTGCCATTTATTCTACCTCTGTAGTTGAAAGTGCCCCTATAGACTATCTCTTACTCATCCAACTCACTGCACCTCCAAATAGGTTAAACACATACCCACTTGTAAACCTTCTATGATCCATATCTCTAGCCCAGTTCACATTAACAAAGACATGGATGTCAAAAACTCTGTCCAATCCTGGTCTTCCTTGGTAGCACAGACCATAATCACTAGTGCCATGCAAATACCTAAAAATCCGCTTCATTGTTGTCTAATGCTCCTTCCTTGGTTTTGACATAAACCTGCTCAATATTCCCACTACATGTGTAATTTCTTGTATAGTACAAACCATTACAAACATCAAGCTATCGACTGAACTTGCGTATGGAACACAGGACATGTCCTATTCCTCTTCTTGTGCCTGAGGACACTATTCAATAGATAAATTTACACCTACATAAATAGGAAGATTCACCGGTTTACTATCCTGCATATTAAACCTTTGTAGTATTGTCTCAACATACTTCCTATGGTTTACCCACAACTTCCTCTTTGTCTGATCTCATTTAATTTCCATACACAAAATCTAGTTTCCAACACCAAGATCTTTCATGTCAAATTTGGAGGACAATTGGGTCTTCAAATCCTTAATAATTTCGTTGTTATTTCCAATCAGCAATGTATCATCCACATGCAAGACCAAATAAATAACATGGTCACCAATTAATTAAAAATACACATAGTGATCTTCTTTTCTTCTAGTGAAGCCAAGTCCCCAGAAAATTGTATCAAATTTATGATACCATGTCCTTGTTGACTATTTTAACCCATACAAAGATTTTTTTAACATGCATACCAGTTCTTTCTTACCCTTCACCGCAAATCCTTCTAGTTTCTTCATGTAGATCTCTTCTTCCAGATCCTTGTGGAGAAATGTTTTTTTCACATCCATTTGTTCTACCTCAAAATCAAAAGCAACAACAATAGATAAAAGTAATCTAATAGAAGCTACCTTGAAAATAAGAGAAAAAATATCACCAAAATCAATTCCTAGCACTTGGGAATAACCTTTTTCTACCAACCGAGCTTTGTATTTCTCCACCTTTCCTACTACATTCATCTTCTTCTTAAACACCCATTTTCTTCTAATGGGTTTCCTTCCAGCCAATAACTCCACGAGATCCAAAACCTCATTTTTGTCCAAAGATGTCATTTCATCAACCATGGCATCTTTCTAGAGTTTTCCATCCTCTGAATCTACTACCTCCCTGACAGTTATGGGATCATCATCAGTAATAGATAAAGAAAAATTTGAACAGAAAGTAGATGGAATATACAATTATGACTGCCTTCTCTCTCAATTTGATCTTCTCACATCTAGAGTTTGTGGCTCTTCATATTCTGATTCATCTTCTATTGTAGAGTTTGATTCTTCCTCATTTAGCTCAAACTCTATCTTCTCAGGCTCCTTTGGTATGAATTCATGTTTAAACATCTTTCACCTCTTTAAACACCACATCGCGGTTGTACACAACCTTCCTTATTTCTAGGTTCCAAATTTTATAACCTTTTAAACCATCTTTATACCTAATAAAGATGCACCTTTCAAATTTACTATCCAACTTGGTTCTTTTCTCCTATAGAACATGTATGTATGCATCACAACCAAATACCCTTAGATGTGAAAGAGAGGTTTTCTTACCAGTCCATACCTCTTGTGGAGTATTATATTCCAACGTTGATGAGGGTGATTTTTTGTCCAGGTAACATGCAGTCTCCACTGCACCTGCCCATAATTCTTGTCCTAACCCGACACCACTTGGCATGCTTCTTGCCTTTTCCATCAACATCCTGTTAATTCTTTTTGTAACTCCATTTTGTTGAGGTGTGTATGGAGTAGTATTTTGGCATGCTATACCACACTTCTTACAGAAATATTCAAATTCCTTATTGCAAAACTCTCCACTGGTATCTTTCCTCATTACCTTTATCTTCTTCTCTGTATGGTTTTCCACTAAAGCCTTAAATTATTTAAACTTGTTAAAGACTTCATATTTATTATTGAGGAAATATATCCATGTAGTCCTTGATAATTCATCTATAAAGGATACATAGTACACATAATTACCCAATGATGTAACCAACACAGGTCCAAACACATCATTGTGCACAAGCTCTAATATCCCTTTCGCCCTCTTAGCACTAGAGGGGAAACTCACCTGATTCTACTTCCCATATACACAATGTTCACAAAAATTAAAATCGAGAGAGAAATTACACATATATTCTACCATACCATTACCATGAAGTATTCAAAGTCCCTTCTCTCCAGTATGTCCAAGCCTTCGATGCCATAGCATGGTGTTTTCTCCAAGGACCACTAGATTTTTTTCTCCACTTTCAGGAACCATAGAAATGTTGCACCCATCAATAAAAATACTACCTAGAAGTTTGTACAGTGTTCCAATCCAAACTCCCTATATTAATACGAGTTCTCCTCAAATCATCTTGCAAGTGTCTTTCTCAAAGATTGTTTTTACAGCTACATCATCCATCTTGCTTATAGAAATCTGATTTCTAACCAATGTAGGAATATGAAAAACACCCAGAAGTGTTTTAATCCTTCCACCTTCAACTTCAACTTGACTTTTCCGTGTCCGAAAATTCTAGCCTTCCTATCATCCCCTAAGAAGAAATCACCACCATCATATTTCTCATACTTGGAGAACCACTCCCTATGGGGAGTGAAGTGAAAGGATGCACCTAAGTCAATCAACCATGCCTCATGATTTGCATGTGTACTTGAAGAAGAAGGTGGTGTTTGCCTCTGCTTTAGGAGAACCATCAAATCCCTTTTCTTTCTTAGGAGCTTTAGATATACAGTCCTTTTTGAAGTTTCCTTCCTTTCCACATTTACAACACACCTTTACAGGTTTTCCTAGAGATTTATATCTCCCTCTAGATTTAGATCTCCCACTCGAGGACTTATTTTTGTTTCTATTCTGGGACCCTCCTCGTAAAGAAAAGGCATCACCTTTTTGACCCTTCATATTTTTCTCTCTCATCTACTTCGACAACAAGGATGAGACTATTTCATCAAACTGCAAGGTAGTTGTATTGCTACATATTGCAACAACCATACTATCCCATGAATCTGGTAGAGAATGCAACAAAATGATGCACTTATCTTCATTTGAAATTTTAATATCAACAGATAACAACTGGTTTACCGCAGTATTAAAGGCATTCAAATGCATTGTCATCGAGTCTCCATCCTTCATCCTCAAGTTATGCAACTTTTTCCATAGGAGAAATTTATTCACTAGATACCTGGATTTGTACAAAGTCCCTAACTTGTCCCACAAAGCCTTCATTGAAGCTTCCCCTAATATAGTAAAAAATCATGAATCTGAGATATGCAACCATATTGCGCTCTTTTATTTCCGATATATCTTCTTCCAGTCTTCATCAGACATTTCCATTGGTTTCGTACCTGTATCTACCACGATCCACTGATATTTATTCACCAACAAATCCTCCATCTTGAGTTTCCACAACTCAAAATTTTGACCATTAAATTTATCGATCTCTATCTTTCCACTACTCGCCATCTTCTTTCACCGTAAGAATCAATCCTGCAAATATCCCACTTAACAAGGTCTACCACAGGTCTGAGAAAAAAACCCCTTTGTGGTAAAGGAATCCCCTTGAAGCCAAAACAACTTTGATACCAAATGTAGGTTTTAACCCTATATAGAAATTACCCGCAAAAAAATTCTTAAAAACGAAAAATAAACAATGGTGAGAGCATAAAACATAAAACAAATATATATAGAGATTCTCCGCTCGATCCAAAAAATAAGGATTACTAGATTGAGTTTTCATTTTATATTCCTTTCAATGTTACAATACATATATATACATGTCGAAGCATCCATAAACCCCAATCCATTAACCCTGGATTAGAACATAATTGTAATTCCCTTGACTGGATCTACAAAATAACATGGGAAGAAAGCCATGATTCCCAAAACCGTGTGCTAAATCCATGCACAAAACCATAGGTAAGTCTACCCACCTAATATAAGGTCCAAAAAATATTCCCGAGGTGCTGGTCGACCCCCCTCTAACCCCTCAACTTTGCACTTGAGGCTAGTCATGGAAAGATTATAATACACACCCAACACTTTGGTTTTAATTTATATATCATGGAAGACAAGCTTAGAATAAGCTTCCACATCAACTTTTATAGTTTCTTAATAAAAACTAATATTATAACATTGATTAATATTGAAATTCCTACATGAAAATATAAGTGAAAACAAATTGTGAGTAAGTTGCTCTTATTCATCTCCGATTTTCTCATATGTATATATCTATATATATAATGTAAATTTCTCCATTTTCCGACTCCTAAAAGGTAAATCTTTGATTTTTTTTAGATTTAATAGTTATTTTATATCCTTTGAAGCCTACAAAACAAGGATCAATGGAATACACAGTTGGATACAGTGGATAGTAAGGTTGAAAGTTGGCATTATGGCATAATGTGTTGGCCTTGATGTCAACATGCATTATGATATCATCTTGGATCGTGATTTTGTTATATTATGTCACCATGATATTGTCACATTATGACACTCATATCACATTATATCATCATGATTGAGTGAAAAATTGATATGCCTAGCTAGGTCATGGATGGAGGATTTTTCTTAATGATTGGAAATTTCTTTCAGGAGTCTTGATTATTATGAAGGATGCACAGGGTATGGAGCAGTTGTAGGAATATGGACAAGGTTTTTCAATGCTTGAAAGTCAAATTTTGGGGAAGACAATTGAAGAGACTCAAGTGACTAATTGACGAAGTTTTTTGATGATTATTGAGGTTGGTGTGATGTTATTAAGACTTTTTAAGGCTTGGATAGATCGGACAAGTGTTGGAGAAGACATCTTAGAAGTTAGAGGAGCTTTGACCAAAGTTTGACTGATTAGGGATTGATAGCAGGGTAACATAGATTTTTTTTCCATAGGGAGAATTATACCATAGGATAACATAGGTTTGTAGTTCAAGACAAGCATTAATAAATCATTTTTCAAACGGGAGAGGTGTCTTACTACTTGTAAGAAAAAAAAAAAAAAAAAAAAAAAAAAAAAAAAAAAAACAGCTAAACCATGGATTTTCCCAAGGTATTTTTGGGTGGAAGGTTGAGCAACGTCTATTTGATTCCATCAATGATTTCCATCAACAAATCCATTGGATTTTCTTATGGTAATGTAAATATAAAGATTCTATAAAAATTCAAGGAGATCGATCAACTAGAGTGTGCATTTTAATGAGTTATCTTTGTGATTTTATTTGGAACAGGAGTGCCCCAGGCCACAAGGGTTAGAGATCAATGGTTGGTTAACGTTTCTTTTGGAGTATTTATGTTTATGTAGAGTTTCTCTTGCATATATATCCTTGAGAACATTAGTAAATATATTTGTTAGAGCTATGACATGATATGTGATAGCAGAGCATTGTGTATCGGTGAGAGAAAACCTTTTTCTTCGACTATTTGATGAGGTTTACTAACTAATGGAATTTTCTTGACTAATGCAAACCATATGTTAGTAATATTGTAGGACTAGAATCCCAATTATTTTTTGCAAAAAGAAGTTTTCATATATTGTTACCCTATTGTAGTTGACTAACCTACTTCTACCCTTGTTTACTTGATAAACTATTTCATTGTTGTTGCATCAAAAAAGAACTTGTCAATATTTGTATGTTGTTGGACAAGAGAATAGTGTATTGTTTTACAAGTGTATACATAGATCACTGTGTTGTTTTTAAAGTGTATGCAGAGATCAGGGTGATAGATATATAAAATGACAAAGGTTCATCTACGCTTGCCCACTAATTTTTTATTTTCTTAGCAAAGATGTTGAATGTTGAGATCCATATGTAGAGGGACATATCTTATGATGTTGTTGTTTGTATTCTTCCCACCTTGAAGAGATTGAGTATTGGGTGCTTGAGACATCTTCACTGACGACACATAGATTTTTGTAGAGATCGGTATTGTGACACTTGACTATGGTGCTATTGTTTATCATTTGCTGCTAGAACACAAGACTTTTGTTTCTTTTTTACAATGGACAGAGTTTTATGACAGTTTTGACACTATGTTTTCAAGTGCCTATATATATATATCAAATTTGATGCATTTGATGTATTGATTCATTAGGGTTTTGGAAGAAATATTTGATGTGATGATATGATGCATTGTGAGTCATGACATTAGGTGAGTATCGTTGATTGTTGAGTAGAGAATAATGCTTGATAGTTTAGCATCAGTTAGGGTTTGATGTTGCATAAAGTTTCATTTTGAGTTGTAGTGTTGAGATTGGTTATTGAAGAGAGGTTTGGTTTAGTTTGTTGAGATATGGATTGATGGTTGCATTAAGTTAATTGTAGAGTTATGAGGGATCTTAATGCAGATAGGATTTTGGCATTGATTGAGTACATGGTTTCTTGTGGTTATTGTTGTTGATGGTTCGTGAGCATGGTATAACAAAGACATATGGCTACTGATGTTATGAATTTATGTTGTTTTTTTCATTAATATGAGCCTATTATAAACTTCATGATGATGCTACTGTGATGTGTCTAGTTGGAGAAATTTGATGTTTGTTTGATCATAGGCCTTTTATGTTTTAATTTTGCTAGTATTGGTGTTATGCAAAGAAAGGCTTGCTAATGTTGATGCATATTATCATGTATTGTGATTAGGAACAATTTCATAAGGGATCTTGTTCAAAGAGGGTTTTGGCATTAAGTTGTTGATTGACAAGGAATGTTTTTTATGAGCATGAGATTTGTTTTTCTTGTTTTTAGCAAAGAGTTTGGCTTGGTATTTGAAAGTGTCTTTAAGAAAAGATTTTTGGCTTTTCATTTGACAGTATTGATGAGCAAAGAGTGTTGATTTCCTATTGAGGATATTTTTTTTACTAGTGATTTATTCTAGAGAGGTTTTGGTATTCAATTATTCAGTTTGAGAATATTGTTGGTTGTGGGCCTTGTTTGAAAAATGGATGAAACGTGACTTGTAGGTTTTGGTTTGTGTTTGAGTAAGGTGGATCTAGTGTGAAATATTTTGAAATGTGGTCCACACAGGAACTAAGGGTTGGAGCCTTGAGTGAGGGAGTAGTAGCTTCCCTTCGGAGGTAGCTAGTAAACTTGATTGAAGAGTAGTATCTTCCATCTAGTCGGAGTTGGGCAAACAAGAGGAGGTGGTAGCCTCCAACGGATAAGAGCTTGCACATTGTTAAGAGTCTATGCCAGTGTAAGATGTAAAATTATTTTCTTTATAATAGGAAGAAGACAAAACAATAGAAGCAGTCGTTTTCTCCCAATTGGGTTTCCACCTAAAAATTTGGTGCCTTTATGTGTTGATGATGTTTGATATTCTTATGGTTTATATGCTTTTGTATTTAATGTTTCTTATGGTTTAATGAATATGTCTAGATCCACAACACATTATGTCGCTAATGAAATAATGGATTAGATAAATTTGAAAATGAAAACATAAAATAAGTAAAATTTGAAGGGACATGAAATATTGATTCACCACCCCCCCTAGTATTTCTAACATTGTATTCCAAGTATAGCAAGGAATTTTACTTAGGAGTTAATTTACCATTCCTTGGATTTATTTTGATATAGAGAAAAATGGGTTCATGGTTACCTAGTTGAGAAATATTTTGCATTAGATGAAGCTCCATTTTTTTTCCTATTTGTCTCCTTGTGTCATTCAACCATGGCTTTGAATCCTCCATACTAAGGCATGAAGCTCAGGGTGTCTACTTATTATGATATTTTCCTATGCAATATGAGTAGCCCTACCATATGACTACATATGGGATTAAATGAAGTGTTCAATACTCATTACAATGTCGATTAATGAATGTTTATGATGCTAGTTGTACCAATGGTCGAAGGTAGAGGGTGTTGTTGGAGCAAGCATCCAAGTCGAGCACTACATGCACATGGATGAAGCATCATCCATGTGGAGTGTTGTGTGCCTATAGAGGCATATATATTGACAAAGTGATTTGACTTATGCCATGTTTACGACAAAATTATGAAGACTTATGAACAATTCATGGCATTAATTACAATGAGATGTTGGAACTCCCAGAGGCGACTGAGAATGTTAGATGAAGGAGAATTATTCTAAAACATAACCCAAGTGGAGTGGACCTATTTTCATAGTTAAATAATAATAAATGAGCCACTATATTTTCTAATATCTACAACATTGTTTATGCGATAAAAAAACAATATTTTTATGTAACCAAACAATAAAAAACTTTAAAAAATAATTTTAAATATAATATCTCATTAAAACTTTGATTTAACGGTAAATATTAACCTAATTCAACCAAACTAATACCTAATCAACCAAAATTAAATGCTATATACACTTCCTTAAACATCTCTAATAAGGAACTTATTGTGATTTAGTTAATAAACTATGCTATGCTATAACTAAAAGGTAGTTGTGATTTAGTTAATAAACTATGCTATGCTATAACTAAAAGGTAAAAATTATTTAAGATTAGTAACGTTATAATATAATTACCCACTCAAAATAATTTAAAATAAATGTAGATTTTGATTATTTCTTTAAAAATGGAAAAAAAACTTATTATTTTTGACGAGTTTTTATTCAAATTAAAAAATATATATTACAATACGAGGTTCTTTTAATTGAAAGAAATATTTTTGGTAATGAAGTATTAAAAATATATATTTGTATAATATTTAACTAAGCTTGCACCGTTATGTGCAAAGAAAAAGCCGTAAGGCTAAGTGAAGAATACGAAATGTGAATGGGCATGATGAAAGCAAGGGTGAACGATAATGTGTATTCTGAAAATGGATATTTTGTTATGGTCAACCTAATGCATTCATTAATTAGATGACAACGAAAAAGTTTTGGGCCGAGGCTGAACCAACACAAATCTTTTCTATAAGACTGAAATTGCCTAAATGATTCCTCAATCAATGGAAATAACTGTTTCCCTCCTCTGATACCTAAAATACATTGTAGGAGACCGATTTTCAAGTAACTTAATATAACTAGCAATTGCCCCAAAAAGTGCAAAGAGAGGCCGATTACAGACAAGTTTTTTTATGTATAAAGTGTTGAGAATGGAGCATCTGAGATTAGACTTTAGTTGGACTTCGTTGGTTTGGGAGATGTATCATGTGTTACCATTTGTGCATATTATGGGCATAAAGTTTGTTATGATGATGGAGATTATTTTCAACCAGTTGTGGGTTGGAAACAACTTTTGTGAATGCCTTGGGTAAGATTCCATCTTCTGGATAATGGAAATTCCAGTGTCCATTTAGTCTATACTAGAGTACAATGATTTTTGGCAAAGCTAAAGAAACTGTCATCAATGTGTAGAGCCAACGTAAGTCGTAGTCATCAGTTTTTATCCATACAGGGCTATGATTATAGGTACCAGCCATTTGAGTGGGCAGCCGGTGTATTTGCTAAATAGGGATCATGTTATCCTCGTGGAGTTATCGGTTGTGCTTAGAAAATATAAAGTAGGATTGAGCATCGACTATCTGGCTAGATGGAATTTTTGATAAGTGCTAGCCAATTTTATCTATTGTGTAATCATCCAAAACATAGAGGCTAACCCAAGTTGATGCTTCAGTGGAGATTGTGTGGCCCTTGCATTATCTAGGTCCTATAGAAGCAAATAACAAAAATGGCATCAAGTACAATCCATCTCTAAACCGAAAAATCATCAACAAACAGGGTAGTACAATCCATCTCTAAATCGGAAAAAAAAAACATCAATAAATAGGGTCCAAATGACCGTTAGCATCAAAAAAAAAAACATGCTACAACAAATACCTACATATAATCAAAATCATTCTCTATATTAGGATCTCCATCATCAATATCACCCTCTAAGCATTAAAATAAGATAGGAAAAAAAGTAGCATCTCAAGTCAAGATTTTGTTTCAGTGATGGGTACATTTTTAGTAGGGTTCTAAGAGAAGAGTTCATCAACCAATGTCACTAACATTAAGGTACATAGAGAGCTTAGTGTTCTTGATTAATTACTAGTTCATACCCTCATACATAACAAAAGCCAATGGAAATGTGGCAATCCCCACAATCTTGAAATACTGAAAAAGGTTGTCAAGTCTATTAAATTTTGAGTGAGATCTAAAATTTTACTTTCTCCATATGAAATTCAATGAGTTCAGAACTACTCTCAAACATCCAAAGTCATTTCATGGTAATGTTATGAATTGCATAAGCAATACGAAAGCCATAGGCTTGAATACTGGGCCACCCCACTCAAAAATTCTTGTTTTTTTCTAAAAAATAATTATGTTTGGAACATCTTTAATCAAATTGTGCAGAATTGGCCAGTTTGGTACCTAACCAGCCAATGCAATACCAAACTGGCCATTTCCGGTTCCAGACCTCGAACCAGACCCGTTGGGGTGTCAAAAAGATCGAACCGGTTGATTTCACCAGTTCTGGTTTGGTTCCAATAACATTGGTTCTATGTTATTCAAGATTTTTGAGCAATACACGGTAGTTATCATGCATGCATATTTATGATAACTACTATACTTTTTCCTACCTTTGTCATTTCCCGGATTTAAAGGCTGCTCTGAGTTACTAATAGAGACAGTTCTAAAAGATAAGGCTTCGAGAACCTTCCTTTAGTTGGTGGAGGCTTAGTACATTTTCTTTTGAAGCTTTGGCCTCAAACTCGAGAGCTACTTGTAAAGCTTTCTCCAAAGCATTTATACTAAGCAAGTCCATTTTTCTTTGGATATTTTGGTTGAGATTCCTATGAGAAGTGTGTCGAGGAACTTCCAAGTTCATCACCATGGACTTGAAGCCATCAAAAATATTGTTTGATGCCTTTGACCAGGTACTTGCCTTACGTGAATCCATTGCTTCATGATTTCCTCTGCTTTCCCCTTCAAGTATAACCTATCTTGCATTTCTTGCTTGAAGCATATCAAAGTTTGTGTAGGAGGTGAATTTGAGTTGACTAAGTCTCGTACAAGAGCCCACCGCCATGTTAAGGGTTGGTCGCTCCATACTGACGTCTTTTAGCATCAACTTATGTGCATCATTCAGTTGTTATATTTGAAAGAAGGCTTCTCCTCGAGACTTTAAACATGAACAGAATAGACAAACCTCTCTAGGCATCAGCAGCAACATAGTCTCCTGAAATCTCCCATGGCTAGCTCCTAAACGAGGGAGTAGTGACAGGAATTGGCGAGACAGGGAGAAGAAATGAGCAAATAACATATTCATTGGTGGATTGAAAGTTAAAATGCATTTTCTTAAGAATTCTTTAGGGTTTCTTGGGACAAGAGATTGACTATACGAATCCCAACTGAACCAAATTATTTGGTTGTACCAAAGTTCTTCTAGATTTTCAAATGTTTTCCTCGATTCAGCCAAACTTTTCTACCATGTAAAAGATAGTTGCTTATTAGATAGAATTGCAATCAATCGAAAGCAATAATAAACAACTAAGCACAACAAAACAACCACAACTCAAAGCATTTAAGCAAACTATACTACAACAACAGAAATTAATAAAACATAGCATTTATTACATGAATCTGAAAAACACTACATATTTCAACAATAATCTAGAAAAAGGCATCACTCAACATCAATCTCAAACAACATAAAATGCCATGTTTCACCAAATGCATGATAACTTGCAGTGGAATAGCATTACTTAGAGGAAAGGAATCCTTTTGAAACATTATATACCATTTTTTAGCAGAATGGTTGAGACAAAAAACACCCTTGAACTTTAGATGTCAAGAAAATACAGCCTATATTTCTAACACATTGTTGATTTCATGCCTGCCAACAATCCATGATCTTGCTACTGTTAAAAGACAATCCTTGGTTGACTAGGTTATTGCAGTTGTGTTTTAAAATGCCTATAATGGCACACTACATATAGAATTTGAAACAATTTACAAAAATGTTCACTTTAAGGCTTTTTTGTTTATGGCAATCGCAAAAGGAAATTTCCGAATCTTTCATATAAAAATTAAATGGGGAAACCAACAAGCAAAGAAAATATCATTATTTATTTTCACAGCAGGCCTCTTCTACGCTTGTAATCATTCACAGTTAATGTCAGACTATGCCTCCTTCCATCATTGCTAGGAACTTGCACTCCACAAGTTGACTCAATCTTCTGCTTTTTAGCCATAAAAGCTAAAGGGGACCCTTGAGCACCCCCATACTTCTGCAGTCCAGCAAGTGAATTTGGGAGTTCAAAATCATGCAAAGAATACACCTTTGCATCTTCTGAAACAGGAGCATCACTTCCGACAAGCTTTCCATCATCCTCAGCAGTTTCTATTGCTATGGCTTCCTCTATTTTGGCTGCATCTGCCTCTTTGTTCGCATCAGTGTTGTCTTCAGCAACCTTTGCCTTTGTATCATAATAATTTTGAGATTGAGTCCAACACCGAGTGAAAGGATCATGCCCTGCTTCACCTGCTTTAAGATTAAGGTTTAGAGGCTTGATCTCAGAAGCGTTCTTGAAATTTTCATCCTTGTTTTTCTTATTCATTTATGCTAGCATCAAGGCCGGGATCATGTACATGTCATAATGGATCTCGTACTATGATTCATATCGGGATTCAAAATAGGCCAAATCCAGGAATTCAGATATGGATTGCTGATTCTACAATTCCAATCCATTCCAGGAGTGAGAGTGAAGCATTGCAGGAATCAAAAACAATTTTGATAACTGTCTGCACTTTTTATGTATGCATAAAAACTTTTGATCCATACTTAGGAAGCTCTAAAACTTAACTTCATATTTAATTGGAACAAATACCCACTTTAACATGGAGGAAAAATATTTGAACCTTACACTAAATCCTTAAAACCCTGGACTGCATTTGTTTTGAGTTATTTATTTCATTTGAATTGTTATTAGATGCATTGTGAAATGTTTTCTTGCACCTTGATACATTATCATGATAAGGAAAAAAGATGTTTTACCATCAAAATCTCTCCCTAAAGATTTTATACCATCTTTAGATTAGCATTGAAAACCTTAAACAAATTAGCATAGAACTACTCCTCACACTATGGTGATCACCATATAGTGCAGCTCCAACATCATAGAATTTATTCCATGACAATGGAAGGCACCAACCAGTGAAAGAACAAATGCCTCAGTGATCATAGATAACAAAACGTGTGGTTGTGCCATGCAACTATGAAGGCAGAAGTGTCAATATTACACATATTAAAGATAAACTAGCATCCTCAAACTCAACCTCCCTTCCACGCTTCACTTGGAAGCTCACTATCTTCCTCCTGCCATTTGATACTTGAAATCCACACCAAAGAAAATCGAACACGTTATATTTATTTACGGTTATCCTTGTGATTAGTATTACCCTCATTATGATATTAATATCATGTTTACCTTGTACAAATTTACAATGACAGGAGCTGAATCGTAATTTTCAAAAACATAATGTTCCAGAAGCTAGTACCATTTTCTTTATACAAAGGTCTCTGTTTTACCCAAAGGCCTCCAAATCTTATTAGTCGTGTGAATCTAGTAATGGAGTTATGTAAGACTATGATTTCATTCCCATACGGTCTGAAAGAAAAAGACCAGACTGCTCTGAAAACTAGGATCTTTACTGGTTAGAGGAGCTCTTCTTGGCTGATTATAGAAAGGACCTGGCTTTAGAAACTAAAACTTTTCAAGTGACACTTGAACTCTTGCAACCCCTATTGATAGCCAGGGGACTCCAAATATTTCCCAAAGGAATCCAATGGACCCTAAAACTCTGGATCTATGAAGGAGATGAAAAGAGATATACAGAGGACCCCAGATTCTAACAGCATGGAATTATGTTTGAGGCCTGGATTCTGACACCAGAGTATAACTTGTTTGGTTTTATATAACACCTTTAACCAGCATTGTAATTGATTGTTGGACCCTCAAGCTACAGTGAGAACATGGGGACCTAATAAGTATGAACGTTTGCGGCCTAAGACTCTCAGGACTCAGACCATTTTAGGATTTAATCTTAATACACCAATAGATATGCCTACAGCCCATCATAACCACCCAGATCACAATATAAGCTTTTGACCTAATAAGATCTATAATTTTGTTATCTTCACTTGGTCAATTTGCACAAGTTAATAAATTAAGACAGCTATTGAAAGGCCTTCAAATTGCACTCTGTGAAGAATAAATCAAAATACTTATTTTGATTAACATATCCATCTTCTTAAAATACCTACTTTGTCATTTTAAGAATCTTATTTTACTGTATCTTACCAAAATGAAGCAAGATCCGGTAGCCCTTTGTACCCTTAGGAAGTTGTCTTTGGTAACTATGGAATGCTAAACAAAGCCCAAAAGGAAATCAAAACAAATTTAGCACCAGCATAATTAAGGAAAAGATATCAATATATGAGCAGCGACAGCACACTAGAGCAAAATGGCATTTAGTAAACAGATGACTCTTGAAGATTTTCCAAAAGCGAAATTGTAAGGAAAAGAATCTTTTAAACTAAAACATGTCCTAGGTGAGCTTCTCAGGTAATTTAACGTACTGATTTCCATACTTATTTTGATTAACATATCCATCTTCTTAAAATACCTACTTTGTCATTTTAAGAATCTTATTTTACTGTATCTTACCAAAATGAAGCAAGATCCGGTAGCCCTTTGTACCCTTAGGAAGTTGTCTTTGGTAACTATGGAATCAGAATGCTAAACAAAGCCCAGAAGGAAATCAAAACAAATTTAGCACTAGCATAATTAAGGAAAAGATATCAATATATGAGCAGCGACAACACACTAGAGCAAAATGGCATTTATTAAACAGATGACTCCTGA